>JAODAL010045444.1:0-31927 GCA_025379985.1 Phyllomedusa bahiana
TAAAAATTTAAATTTCAGGAGACATGAGACAATGCTGCGACGCTCTGTTGCAAGATGTAAACTCCGCACATATCAGCCATATCCGCAGCTTTACGAGCAAAATATTTTACCAAAAATGTAAATGAATATTTTACACGGCATAAACAAAATTGCTGACCCTCTAGAATATTTCAAGTAGAACAATTCCGCCAGGGAACATCAATACTCTCACTTCTCATTTGGAATGAATATGTATTATGTGTCCCTCAGATGTATAATTGAACAATCTGACTTTGACCCTGAAAACTGCAGGTTAAATAGTTATTACGGAATAGATTATTACAAGCTCTTTCTCCACAGAGCCATGGAGGTGAATGGGTCCGAGTGCTGCGTTGTAGATCGAATGAGGTTGGAAAGTGAAACATAAAGTAAAGTTGGAATTTATAGAAAACACAACTGGAAAACATGTTCGAGCTATGATCAAGACTGGACTTATCTATCCGACTGCCCAAAGCCCTCAAGGGGCTGGATACTTTTCTATTTGTTTGAAAGCTCTCCTGAAAATGAAGGGCGACATGTATGAACGGGCTTTACGCCTGTTTTTTGGTGAAACCTGGCCCCCCGGGCCCCGAACCCCCCTGTGGGGCCGGGGTGCGATTTTAACGCAGCTTCACCACTTTCAGCTGCGCCCCGCATAAGGGGGGGGCAGTGGGGCGGGGGTGTGGGGCCTATGTAGGCTTCCGGGGGGGGGGATGGGGGCATGCCAAAAACCCCGGGGCTGTCATGGCGGCTCGCCAAACCCAAAGGCAATGCAGGCCTCGGCAGCTCCGACAAGCAGACCTATTTTTATTTTGGTCTAAAGCCCCGGCGGCGGCGAAGTGAAGCGAGAACGAACACAGGAAACATAGAAGATCCGTAGAAAATCTCGGCGCTCCCCCTCCGTGCAGCAGAGTTGATTCCGAAAAAAACGCTTATAAAGGGGGAAAACAGTGTCAAAAAAAGGGTAACCTCAAAAAAAAAAAAATATAAAAAAAAATCACTTTCCAAAAACTAGAACGGTGCTATCAAGAATTTGGATATTTGGGGAAAATTTCCCGGAAATACAGGAATTCAAAATTTGAAAAGCATTTCTTTTTCGGGATAAACCACCCTAGAATAAGCGACAGTGAATCATTAAACCTAGGAGAACTATTTTACCCAAACAGAATCAAAAGGGGGACAGTTCAAAATACATAAAAATACAGAAAAGAGCTGATTGGGTGAGCAGCGGGCCTTGGGATCCCAGCAATCAGAACGGAGCTACTTTCCCATTTAGTCTATGGAAATCGCCGCAATGAAATCTCCCCTCAGCGCGTGCGGCCATGGGGTATTAATAAAAAAAAACATTTTTTTAGTTGTAAAATATTCTCTAAAAAGAGCTCAAAAAATTTTAAAACATAAATCAATTCAATCCCCAACAACGTGTTTGTGCCCCAACCGGGGCTACTAAGGAATTGCAAAGAGAGAATTGCCGGAAATACATAATTCAAATTCTTTAAGCATTCTCATTGGTCCAGAAGCCAGGAATCAGAATGGAGGGCAAAGACCCATTTTAAAATATGGAGGAGAATTGACCAATCAGAAAGGAGCGACAAAGACCCCTTATTCCATGGAGAAATTTTGGGCCAATCAAAATCAAAAGGGGGGACAGTCAAAATACAGTAAAAAACAGAAAAAGCTGATTGGTTTAGCTAGCGGGGGCTTGCCCATCCCCAGCCAATCAGAGCGCGACTACTTCTCCCATTGGTCTTAGGAGAGATGGGCGCAATGCAAACTCACTCTCACGCCGTGCGCATGGAGTATGAAAAAAAAATCATTTTTATAAATGTAAAAAATTCTCTGAAAAAGACTTTGAAACCTTCTCTAAAAATAAAGCACTTAAATTCCCTAACAACGCGTTGTCGCCGAAACTGGCGCTACATAGGGAATTGCAATAGAGAGCATTGCCGGGAAAAACAGTAATTTAAATTGTTTAAGCGCTTCTCATTGGTCAGCAGAAGCCAGCCAATCAGAATAGGAGCGACAAAGACCCATTAAAACCTATGGAGAAGTTTTGACCAATCAGAATAGGAGCGACACTGTCCCATGGAGAAATATAGACCATAATATAGACCAAATATAGACCAATCAAAATCAAAGACGGGACAGTTCAAAATACAGTAAAAATACAGAAAAGAGCTGATTGGCTGAGCTAAGGGGGCTTGGCTATCCCGGCCAATCAGAGCGCGAGCTACTTTCTCATAGAGTTCTTGGAAAAGAAATGCAGAGCGAGCCTTTGTTTTTTGGCTAATTTAAAAGAGGCGCGGTTATTTGGACCAATGGGAGAGCGAGCGACGCTCCTATGGGTTTTCTAATTGAATCTGAAATAAAACTGTACATGGCCGAAATCAAATTATAACACTACAGAAGTTGTCCCGATGTGTATATAAAATGAATAATAATATGGGTAACGAAAATAAAGAAATAAACATGATTTTATTGATTTAATATTTTTTTTCTTTACCCCATATTATTATTCATTTTATATACACATCGGGACAACTTCTGTAGTCTTATCATTTGATTTCGGCTTCAACAAATCAGCTCTTTTCTGCCTTTTTACTGTATTTTGAACTGTCCCGCCTTTGATTTTGATTGGTCAAAACTTCTCCATAGGATATAATGGGTCCCCGTCGCTCCTATTCTGATTGGTCAATTCTCCTCCATGGGATATAAGGCCACTGCCCGCTCCTATTCTGATTGGCTGGTTTTGAGCCGACCAATGAGAATAGCTTAAACAATTTGAATTACTGTATTTCCCGGAAAATTCTCTCTATTGCAATTCCCTATGTAGCCCCGGGTCTCGGCGACAAACGGGGTTGTTGGGGGTTTAACGATTTATTTTAGAGAAGGTTTTAGCTCTTTATGTGAGAATTTTTTTACACTTAATGAAAATGTTTTTTTTTATTCATACTCCATGCCGCACGGCGCTGAGCGCCGAGATATCAGTGCGCCGATCTCTTCCATAGACTATAAGGGGGAAAGTAGCTCGCGCTTGATTGGCCGGGATAGCCAAGCCCCCGCTAGCTCAGCCAATCAGCTCTTTTCTGTCTTTTTACTGTTTTTTTGAACTGTCCCACCTTTGATTTTGTTTGGTCTATATTTCTCCATGGGTTATAATGGGACACGTCCTCCTATTCTGATTGGTCAAAACTTCTCCATAGGTTTTAAATGGGTCTTTGTCGCTCCTATTAGATTGGCTGGCTTCTGCCGACCAATGAGAAGCGCTTAAAACAATTTAAATACTGTATTTCCCGGCAAGCTCTCTATGGCAATTCCTTATTTGCGCCGGTTCGGCGACAAACGCGTTGTTAGGGATTTAAGTGCTTTTAATTTAAGAAGGTTTCAGCTCTTTATCTGATGTTTTACACTTAATAAAAATTATTTTTTTATTCATATCCATGCCGCACGGCGCTAGCGCAGAGATTTCATTGCGCCCATCTCTCCATAGACTACAATGGGAGAAGTAGCTCGCGCCCCTGATTGGCTTGGATAGCCAAGCTACCGCTAGCTCAGCCAATGAGTTTCTTTTCTGTCTTTTTAACTGTATTTTGAACTGTCCCCCCTTTGGGTTTTTGGGATTGGTCCAAAACTTCTCCATAGGATATAAGGGGTTTCTTTGTCCTCCTATTCTGATTGGTTGGTTTTTCCCTGCCGACCAATGAGAGGAGCTTACAGAATTGGAATTACTGTATTCCGGCAATTCTCTCTATTGCAATTCCCATGTAGCGCCGTCTCGCGACAAACTGTCGTTCGGGATTGAATTGATTTATGTTTATAGAATTTTTGTTCTCTTTTTCAGAAAAATATTTTACAACTAATAAAAATTTTTTTTTTTATCATACTCCATGCCGCATGGCGCTGAGAGCCGAGATTGCATTGCGCCGATCTCTCCATAGACTACAATGGGAGAAGTAGCTCACGCCCTAAATTGGCCGGGATAGCAAGCCCCCCCCTAGCTACCAATCAGCTATTTTCTGCATTTTTAACTGTATTTTGAACTGTCCCCCGCCTTTATTCTGTTTGGGTAAATAGTTCTCCATAGGTTTTAATGGTTCACTGTCCCTTTCCTATTCTGATTGACCGGTTAATGCCGACCAATCAGAATAGCTTTCAAAATTGAATTACTGTATTTCCCGGCAATTTCCCAAATATCCAAATTCTGGAATTGGGATATTGAAAAGTGATTTTGTTTAATGTATTTTTTATTTTTTGGGTTTTCAGCTCTTTTCTGAGAATGTTGAACGCCTTTATAAAGGCGATTTTTGATTCATACTCTGCACCGACATCTGGAATGATTTCTCGCTGTTCCAGCCTGTCTCGCATCGGAACAGATTTTCGGCGCAGTCCCGCACGGTGCCTAAGTCCCGCACTGCGCCCATGTCCCCGCACTGCACCCCACACACTGGCGAGGCGCAGGGAACTTTTCCCCGTATGTACGAGCACACCGCCTCGGACGGCGAATCATAGGCGCAGCCCCGCTCTGCGCCTCAGTCCCCGCACTGCGCCCCGCACACTGGCGAGGCGCGGCGGACTTTTGCCCACATGTATGAGTGCGCTACCTCCGGCGGCGAATCTCAGGCGCAGCGCCGCACTGCGCCTCGGACCCGCACTGCGCCTAAAACACTGGCGAGGTGCGGCGGACTTTACATAGGATGTATGAGCGTGCCCCAGTGCCGACATAAATTAGGCGCAGATTTCGCCGAAAAACCGGCGGAAAGGTGCGCCCCGACCCGGCGGGATTCATACATGTCGCCCGAAGTGTTCACAATTGATTTCACTGTTGGAAACCCCGGCAATCAACTGTGATCTGGTAACACAGGATAGATAGATAGATAGATAGATAATAGATAGATAGATAGATAGATAGATAAATAGATAGATAGATAGATAGATAGATAGATAGATAGATATATAGATAGATAGATATGAGACAGATAGATAGATATGAGATAGATAGATAGATATAATGAGATAGTAGTATGAGATAGATAGATAGATAGCTAGATAGATAGATAGATAAAAATATATAGAACAAGGCAGCACTCAAAAAGAAAAAATTTAGAAAAGATGGGTGCCAGCGACTATGTGACCATAGTCAAAAAGTCCCACACAATATCCTCAGAAAAATCGCAGCACTCAAAGGTTGAAAAAAATGAATTCAACTTTTATTCCAACATGTCCACAGCCTGTGTGACATGCTGGAATAAAAGTTGAATTCATTTTTTTCAACCTTGGAGTGCTGTGATTTTCTGAGGATAGATAATATTAGATAGATAGATAGAGATAGATAATATGACATAGATAGATAGATATACATAGATAGATAGATAGATATGAGATAGATATGAGATAGATAGATAGATATAGATAAAGATAGATAGATAGATAATAGATAGATAGATAGAATAGATAAGATAGATAGATAGATAGATAGATAGATAAGATATGAGATAGATATAAGATAGATAGATAGATACATAGATTAGATAGATACATAGATAGATATAAGAGATAGATAAAATGAATAGATACATATGAGATAGATAGATAGATAGATGATAGAATAGATAGATAGATAGATAGATATATGAGGATAGATAGATTAGATAGATAGAAGATATGATATAGATAGATAGATAGGTATGAGATAGATAGATATGAAGATAGATAGATAGATAGATAGATAGATAGATAGATAGATATGAGATAGATAGATGATACACTTGAAATAGACAAGAGAAATAGCTAAATAGATATAAAATAGATATGATAGATATATAGATAGAAAGAAAGAAAGACATAACATGAGATAGTCGGATGGAAGTATGGTTGGTTTGGATAGATAGATATGAGATAGATACAAGCATTTGTAGCTCCATATAGTATAACATTATTTTTATTATTATCATTTTTATTATTGTCACAGTTCACACCACGGCCTACAGACTGCCCTATACTACTCCCCTTGCCCCCCACTTGGCTTTTCCCCTGCGGGGGGTTTCCTGTCCCTGCTGTGTCCCCTTTACCTTTTTCCCTGCGCACAAGGTTCCTTTCCTGGTGGCAGTGTCATTGCAATTTTTCACCCCCTATCCCCTACTGCCCCTGGCTCCTGTGCTTGCATGCACGCCAACTTACTAGATATAAAGCGACAGTGTTCTAATTACCCTTTCCCCCATGACCCAATTTCATTCGGGTCTTCCTGCCTTTTTCCTGGCCATTTTTTTGATGTTCATCATAGGATCCTGATCTTTGTTGCTGTGCTTTTTCTGTTACTAGTATCTGTGGAACCTGCCTTTTGAAGTTCATGTTTTGTTCCCTTTGCACACTGCTTTTTCCGACCGCACCATCCGTTATCTTCCTGGGACCTTGTTACCTGTTACTTGCCTACGGCTACACCTGCTGTGATCTTTGTCCTGCACTTCAGCTGTCACCGCGAGCAGCCATGTCAGGGATAGTGACCTGGTGGTTCCCCTGCAGCTAAGTCCATCTGGCCTTGCAACGGGCTCCGGTGGAGACGGGACCCCTTGATCCTGTCCCCCCGGGTGCTTTTTACCCCCATCCCCATTGCATGATCCACACCAAACCCCCCGTCTTTGTCATTGCCTACTGACCCCGGGACCCTGACAATCATTATTATTATTTATTTTAAAGCTCATTAATTCGGGCCTGTACATTAAGGGGGTTTTCCATAATAACTAAGACCAAACCAAGTAGGGGCAAACTAAGGTCATATGCCCTCAGGCTGAACCATTTTGGTGTATTTTGCCCCGGGGAAATGTTGCCCGCTCTATTCTCTATATAAAGAACATCGTACAGCAAAAACTAGGCCATTACCCCCACACACCAGGGAAAATGCCCCCTAAATGGGGCACATCAATAAAATAGCAATGTTTCTATGCCCCCTTTTTGGTATCGCCAAATAGGCGCATTAAATATCATACAAGGGACCACACCCCAATATGTGACAGTTTTTTTTTTTCAGGCGCATTATAAAAGTTTTAATCAACAAAAAACGGAGTCAGGCCTTTTTCTGACAGTATACTTACATGGAAATCCTAAAGACATCTTATGCTATCTATCAACATGAAACTTTGAATTCTAGTCACATATTTTTGATCAAAAAATGCTTAAGCCGACCTCGACTTACAAGTCGTATCTCAGGTCGGGAGTCCTACGCTATCTTACCTCTCAATACGAGCAATTCAGGCTTCTCATTGGGTCAACCGACCTCCATTGATCAGAGAGAAGAAAATAAAAAACACTTCTATTGGAGGTAAAGATAGCGTAGGAACGCCCGACCTGCAGATCACATTGTAAGTCTGGCGCTTAAGCAATTTTTTGATCAAAGAAATGTGAGCAGAATCTCAAAGTTTTTTCTTTTCTGACATGTCAACCTAAATGACTAACAACTGGTACAGAGGGGGGAGAGGACATACAGATATATTACAAACAATGATAAATAAGATCTAACGAAATAGTAGATAGGTAGATAGTAATAGATAGATAGATAGATAGATGAAGATAGATTAGATAGATCAGATAGATGGATAGATTGATATGGGATAGATGGATAATATGAGATAATGATAGATAGATAGATAGATAATAAGATAGATAGATAGATAGATAGATAGTAGATAATAAAGATATAGATATGGTAATCTGGATAGATAGAAATAGATAATAGAGAGATAGAGATAGATGGATAATCTGAGATAGAGAGATGAGATAGATGGATAGATAGATAGAAGATATGAGATAGATAATATACATAGATAATAGATATCTGATAGTATTAGATAGATAGAGAGATAGATGATAGATAGATATGGTAGAGATAGATAGATAGATAGTAGATAGATAGATAGTAGATAGATGAGATAGAATAGATAGTAATAGATAGATAGATAGATAGATAGATATGTGATAGATAGATAGATATGAGATAAATAGATAGATATGAAATAGATAGATAGATGGATATCCGATAGATAGATAGATAGATAGATAGATAGATAGATAGATAGATAATGGGATATGGGATAGATAGATATAGATAGATAGATAGATAGATAGATAGATAGATATGACAGACAGACATGAGATAGATAGGAGATAGATATGTGATAGATAGATATGAGATAGATAGATAGATATAGATAGATAGATATAGATAGATAGATATGAGATAGATAGATAGATAGATATGAGATAGATAGATAGATATGAATAGATGAATGGATGGATAGATAGATAGATAGATAGTAGATAGATAGATAGATAGATAGTAGATAGATAGATAGATAGATGGATGGATAGGGATAGATAGATTTAGATAGATCGATAGAAATGAGATAGATAGATAGGTGATGGATAGATAGGAATAGATAGTAGGATGATAGATAGATAGATAAATAGATAGATAGATAGATAGATAGATAGATAGATAGATAGATAGATAGATAGATAGATAGATAGATAGAGGCCTATATACAAGCTGCTTGTTTAGTGTTTTGGCGGCACTATGTCTGCAATCAATGCTAAGGGGGCACTATGGCTGCTATTAATGCTAAGGGGGCACTATGGCTGCTATTAATGCTAAGGGGGGCACTATGGCTGCTATTAATGCTATGGGGGCACTATGGCTGCTATTAATGCTATGGGGGCACTATGGCTGCTATTAATGACATGGGTGATGGCTACTATTACCATTATGGGGAACTATGAGTTACTATTATGATGGGTGCTGTGGTTACTGTCACTGTTATTAGTACACTGTTGGAGTTACACCTTGGGGGCAGGGGGAAGAAGGTATCTTTAAGATTATTAGGAGAATATTGGAGGCTCCTCTAGTAACTCTGATGGTCACCACCAGTATTGCCCTTTAATAGAGCCCATTATATGTTAGCGCAGGCGTCAGGCCATTTTGCCTTGTTTCTCAGCAGAGCTATATCTGTTGCTTTCCCTCGGTTCACCCTATAGCACCCACTCGTATTGCATACAGTAAATATGTGCTTGAATTCTAAGTGAAGCAGAAAACATGAAGTGAAGCAGTTGGGTGGAAAGCTGCAAGTGTCTGGGTCATGTAAGCTGTGAAGTGCTAATCCTGCAGTCTCCTCTCATGCTTGAAAGAGGCGATCTTACATCACTCACTGCCACTGGAAAGTCACTTTTCCTTCCCATATACTGAAGGTGTCGTGCAGGGAAGCATCACTTAGAGGATCTGACCCTTTTACAGATCGTGTGACTGGCGCAAGACAAACAGATTGAGAAAAGGAGACGGTAGATATAGCCGGACCAAGAGGGGACCGTGTGCATGTCCTGCTTCTCCTACAGCACAGCAATGTAAAGCAGCATGACTCTATAATGTGGCTTTATATATGCACTGATAACAATATACTCCAATCACACCCAAAGCTGCACTGAAAAACACTGACCCTAGAAAGGGGTATGCCCACCATCGACATGCAAGGTTTATTTGCAGTACAGGCAGTCCCTTGGTTATGAATGGGATAGAGACTCTAGGTTTGTTCTTAAAGGGGTTGTCTCACTACAGGGATCGCTGCTTTTTATGTTAAAGATCTTGCAGAAACAAGTCACTTTTCAATATGTGTCCACTAACAGTGTCCTACCTATTCCTAGATATCTCCTCTTGTATGGGCTGCATCAGCTCCTCAGGTCGCTATAGCTACAGACCTGTTCAATCTCCCCTGATAGGCTGCCAGCACTGGTTGCTATAGCTACAGACCTGTTTGATCTCTCCTGATAGGCTGCCAGCACTTGTTGCTATAGCTACAGACCTGCTTTATCTCCCTGATAGGCTGCCAGCACTGGTTGCTATAAGCTACAGACCTGTTTACTCCTCTCCTGATAGGCTGCCAGCACTGGTTGCTATAGCTACAGACCTGTTTACTCTCTCCTGATAGGCTGCCAGCACTGGTCGCTATAGCTACAGACCTGTTTGATCTCTCCTGATAGGCTGCCAGCACTGGTTGCTATACCTACAGACCTGTTTCATCTCTCCTGATAGGTTGCCAGCACTGGTTGCTATAGCTACAGACCTGTTCAATCTCTCCTGATAGGCTGCCAGCACTGGTCACTATAGCTACAGACCTGTGTGATCTCTCCTGATAGGCTGCCAGCACTGGTCTCTATAGCTACAGACCTGTTTGATCTATCCTGATAGGCTGCCAGCACTGGTCACTATAGCTACAGACCTGTCTGATCTCTCCTGATAGGCTGCCACCACTGGCTGCTATAGTTACAGACCTGTTTGATCTATCCTGATAGGCTGCCACCACTGGTCGCTTTAGCTACAGACCTGTTTGGATCAACGCTGTAGGGTTAACAAATTTCCAAATGAAATGTAATTGCTGACCCCGCGCTGCTGATATCGATATTACTCCAGTATAGTTTCCAGTGCAGGATACACTTCCGTCCTCCACTTGTCAGCAACAACTTATCACGAACATTTGAAATAACAATGAATATTGGAGGATCCCGGAGTTCTAATATCGCTATTGTGATATCTTTAAAAACGCATGTAGCGCCTACACGTTTCAAGTCCCATCTGGACTCTTGATCACGGCGGTTGGACTTTAGAGAGCTGTGTCATTTTTAATGTTATCTTCTCTGTTGCTATGTATGAGGGCTTGTTTTTTTAGAGGACAAGATGTACTTTTTAATAGTACCAGTGTCCGTGCCATATAATGTGCTGAAAATCGAAACAATTCTTTTTGGATGAAACATTAAAAAAAAAATTAAAAAAAGCAATTTTGCGATTTTCAAGGGTGTTCACTGTGATGCAGATGACATGTTATCTTTATTCGGCAAGACAGTTCTGGTGATCCCAAGTTATGCGAGTTTTTGTTATGTATTAGTGCTTTATTAAGTGCATGTAGTGCACTGGGGTAAAGTGAGATATTAGTGCTCCAGGTCGTTGCCACGAGCCACCAGTAATACAGACTGCAGAATAATGGTGCTGGGCTGACACAGAAGCTGTGGAAAATGCTGTTTGGGTTATGGATAAACTGAGCCTCTCTATTCCCTTTTAAAGATATGAAATCACCAGAGAGACAAGTAAACCCAGAGGACTCCTGTAGCTGGAGTGTGACATCTTTGACATCTGACTGATGTCACAGATGTCACAATCAAAAGACTGTGCAGTAGCGAGTCCGTCTGCAGGGCCTCTGCTGAGAGAGGACTGAGTGATAACATACCCTTGGTAATAGGGCCTGGAACTAAGATGGTGTATCATTGTGCCCCTGATTTAGGGGACAGATGTTGAGACATAGTTTTCACCAACAGAGTGTAATTTAACTCCTTAACGACCATGCACCATCTTGACGTCGGGCATTTCAGGTCGTTCATCTGCAGCAACGTCAAAAGACATTGGAGTTTGCGGCTCCGGGCGCCACAGCAGCGCTGAGAACGGAGTTGTACTACACAGCCCTGATCTCAGCGCTGCTCCTGCACGCACCGAGGAGCGGGGGAAACCTCCGCTCCCGGATGGTTTAACCATTTGGTTGCCAGTTTGTCACCGCCGCGCGAGCAGGGGGTTTCCCTGCTCTGTCGGTGATCGTCCCAGTGACCCGACAGAGCCCGGGGAGCTGCTGCACAGTCAGCCCTGGGGACCTAGAGTAGCCCCAGGGCTGTCTGTGTAACAAGCCAGTGATCAGGGCACACTGTGTGCTGCCCTGACTGCAGCCTGTGTCAGACTGACACAGATTATAATGTATTAGCATATATGAATATGGTAATAAAGTAGTGTGGAAAAAAAAAGTAATACAGTTATCCCTTCATGGGATTTAAAAAAAAAAGTAAAAAACATAAAAAGTGTAAAAAGAGAATAAAAAAAAATTATAAAATAAAAATAAATATTTAATAAATTACATTACACACACAAAAAAAACCCCTACACATATTAGGTATCCACACGACCATAATAACCTGTAGAATTAATCTAACAAGTTATTAAGTGTAAAAATGTAAAAAAAAAAATCTGCAATTATTTATAAGTGAACTTAAACTATTCCCCCATAAGGTACAACTTTTCTCGAATAAAACGAGGCCTCATACAACTGCGTCATTGAAAAAATAAAAAAGTTACAAGGAGGCAAAAACTAAAATAATGTTCTGGTCATTAAAGGGGTTGTCTCACTACGAAGATTATAGTTGAAAATGTGGGGACCAAAAATCTAAGGATGTACGTCCTTGGTTACTATTGGCACAGTGCTACGGTTTTAGAGAACGGGCTGGTTTACATGTGCTTAGCAACAGTGTTTGTTTACTGGTCAGGGAAGCATTCTGTCCTGCCCAGGTCGTGCACATGCAAAGGAAAAGCAGTGAAGAGGAGGGGCAGGGATGTGTGTATTCGCAGGCAAGGTGGAGAAGCAGTGAGAGGACATGCAGGGGGGTTGTGTGTATTGTATCCTCTTCACTGCCTCTCCTCCATCCCTGTGGCTGCCAATACACACATCCCTGTGGCTGCCAATACACCCTCCCCCGTTCTTCACTGCCTCTTGTCCCTGCATGTCACTGAAAATACACACAACCCCCCTGCAAGTCCTCTCACTGCTTCTCCTCCATGCCTGCCAATACATACATCCCTGCCCCTCCTCTTCACTGCCTTTCCTTTGCATGTGCAGGACCTGGGCAGGACAGAATGTTTTCCTGACCAGTAAACAAACACCGTTGCTAAGCACATGTAAACCAGCCCGTTCTCTAAAACCATAGTAATTTGCCAAAAGTAACCAAGGACGTACATCCTTAGATTTTTGGTCCCCAAATTTTCAACTATGATCTTCGTAGTGAGACAACCCCTTTAACTACTTTTCAGGCGTTCGGCTTAAAGGGGTTAAAGCTCCGGGGCTCCAGTGCAAAGTCCGTAAAAGGGCCCCCATCTACCATGTGTCATTTATAATACTGGTATCTTCTTATGGTTTAGAGGGGTCTTTGGGCCCCCTAAAGCTCCAGGGTCCGGTAGCGACCGCTACCTCTGCACCCCCTATAGCCACGTCCCTGTTCACCAAATAGAAGGGGTTAGCTGAGCTATAGGACTGAAGCAGACAACAGCCCTCACCCAGCATGTCACTGGAACAAAGAGTGAGGACCCCCTTACTTTGTTGGGAACAAGCGGAAGCAGAGCTGCCGGGGAAGAGAGCGGGTCTCAAAAACAACAATAAATTATTAGAGCAGCTGCCATGATATTACATTTACTCCACAATAAAATATATCTGCATTTGGCTGGACAACCCCTTTAGGGGCCAAAAATATGAAATGAAGTGGAAAATCTTTCCTACTGTTGTAAATATAGTGCATTGTTACATTTCTTATTCAGCAGCTGATTAAACGCCACCGTGTAGTGTTAATCAAGAACAATCAGTTAAAATTTGGTTCAGATGGAACAAATTTTGATCGGAATCACAGACGTTATCAGAAACTGCCTACTATTATGGCTCAGCACATTGGTATTTCATGCCATTTTCAGCAAAGCTTATTTCAAGGGGTCGTCCATTTGTGGGTTTTTAATTTTTTGTTCTTATTTATAAATGCTGGTGCTGCAGTTCCAGAATAATAAAAACTGATCCTTACCTTGTTCTTCGCCTCTGTTCCAGCGCTGCCGCTCTCTGCCATGTCTCTGGCTTTTCTGCTTACTTCTTGGTCCTGGCAGTCAGAGCATCACCACTGAAGCCACTGATTGGCTGCTTGGGTCACATGACACTTCCTGACATCACTGTTTCGAGTCTTTTCACTTCCGAACATCCTCCCTTCACCCACATTTTATCACCCTTGGTTGAACTTGATGGACACGTGTCTTCTTTCAACCATACTAACTATGTGTCGGAAAATATCATGTGACGGCTGCAGGAAAAGGGTGACTGCAAGGACCAAGAAGTAAGCAGAAGACTCGGGGAGATGGTGGACAGCAGCAGCATTGCTGGAGCGAGAAGAGGTGTGAACAGGGGCATGTCACGGTTGCCCCTGCGACCCTCAACCCGGGTCGCAGGCACACCCGTGCCCCCCAGTCTGGCGGCGCCGCTGCCCGCATGTCGAGCAGCGGACGCGCTTGTCCTGCTGGCCGTGTCCCGGCTCACTTACCTGGCCACGCTCCCGCTGCTGCTCCTGTCTCCGGGCGCGCGCGTCCCTGCTCCCTAGGGCGCGGGCGGTGGCTCTGTTATATTTAAAGGGCCAGCGCACCAGTAATTGGGTATTGCCGGTCGCTGCCCTTATTTAAGCCTGCCTCTTCCTGATGCCCTTGCCGGATCTTTAGTGTCATTTTGCCTATTGAGAAAGCGTTCCTGAAGCCTTGTTCTGATTAACCGTGTACCGTACTGTTTGCCTCCGTCCCTTGACCACAAATCTTGCCGCCTGCCCTGACCTTCCTGCCTGTCCTCGACCACGAACCATAGCCGCCTGCCCTGACCTTCCTGCCTGTCTCCGACTATGAGCCTGCCTTACAATTTTGTACCACGCTACACCTCAGCTGCCTCCACAAGCAAGTCATGTCAGGGGTAGCGACCTGCTGCAGCAAGTCCATCCCGCTTTGCGGCGGGCTCTGGTGACAACCGGGACCTACTTAGATTCCGCTCCCTGGCGTGGTCTACGCCATCGCTTGCGGTATAGTTGGCAACTTTTGAAAATGAAAAAGCAGGAGAAACTAGTGGGCGGCGCGCTAAGCGCGCCACGGAAAGAATTTGCATGGCCACGCCCATCTTGACGGTATGCCACGCCCCTTCAAGAAAGCCACACCTACTCCACCTAACTGCATAACGGCTTTGGAAGAAAGCCAGGTAGATGCCCTTATAGCCAGGTAGTAGCCCCCCATAACCAGGTAGTGCCCCTTACAGGCAGGTAGATGCCCTCTCTCAGTAGCCAGGTAGAGCCAAGTTTTTAGCCAGGTAGATGCCCCCCTTTGTTAGCCAGGTAGATGCCCCCCATTGTTTGCCTGGTAGTGCCCCCATTGTTTGCCAGGTAGTGCCCCCTCTGTTGGCCAGGAAGATGCCCCATTGCTTTCCAGGTAGTGCCCCCTCTGTTGCCAGGTAGATCCCCCAGTTTGCCAGGTAGTGCCCCCTCTGTAGCCAGGTATTGCCCCCATCGTTAGCCAGGTAGTGCCCCCATTGTTTAGCCAGGTAGTGCCCCCATTGTTAGCCAGGTAGTGCCCCCATCGTTAGCCAGGTAGTGCCCCATTGTTAGCCAGGGAGTGCCTCCACTGTTGCCAGGTAGAGCCCCCTTGTAGCCATATAGTGCCCCGCTTGTAGCCAGGTAGTGCCCCCATTAGTAGCCAGTATGCCTCCATTGTAGCCAGGTAGTGCCCCCCATTGTAGCCAGGTAGTGCCCCCCATTGTAGCCAGGTAGTGCCCCATTGTTAGCCAGTAGTGCCCCCATTGTTAGCCAGTAGATGCCCCCTCTGTTGCCAGGTATTGCCCCCATTGTAGCTAGGTAGACCCCCCATTGTAGCCAGGTAGACCCGCCATTGTAGCCAGACAGTGCCCCCCTAAAACTAATAAAAAAAAAAATAATAAAATCCCCTTACCTGACCCGGCTCCTGCAGAGCGGCCCGCTCCTGGACATCTCCTCAGCAGTGTCACAGGGAAGTGAGTGCAGCCGCGCGTCACCTCCCCTGTGACGCTGACATGTGTGTATGGCGCACAGCGGCGCCGGACATACAGGGGGAGGAGGCAGGAGGGAGCGATCCCTCCTGCCTCCTCCCTGCTCAGCGAGACTCTGGGCGGGTGAGCGGACCCTGCGCCCGCTTCACCCGCCCGTGGGAACGGACCGGCGGCGCCGGAGTAGCGCACCAGCGCTACTCCGGCGCCGCGGCCATTAAAGGACCCCCGGGAGGGCGGGGGGGGACCTCAAATAGCGGGACCCCCCCGCCAAAAATGGGAGAGTTTGCATGTATGCGCTTGCGGTGGTCCAGAGGATCCACTACCTCCAACCGTGACAGGGCATAACTTTAGGGGTTGCAGAGGTAGCTACCACGCCCTGGAGCTTGAGGGGGTCCAAATGCCTTCTGGCAGATAAGAAACCACCAATATTATAAGTGGCTCATGATAGGAGGGAGCACTTTTTATAGACTTTGTACTGGGCCCAAAAGCTTTACATTACCTCTCTGTAGGTATCTTTTTTTTACGTTTTGTAACTGCAGCACCAGCATACATGCATAGTTATATAGTTTAAAAAGGCAAAAAAAGACAGACGTCCATCCAGCTCAGCCTATTGTCCTACAGTGTGGATCCAGAAGAAGGAATAAACCTCCATGAGGTAGAAGCCAATTGTCCTCATTTTAGGAAAAAAAATCCCTTTCTGACTCCAATCTGGCATCAGAATAAATCCCTGGATCAGCGACCCTTCTCCAGAATCCCGGTCACTATAACTTGTTATATTATTACATCTAGAAATGTATCCAGACCCTTCTCCAGAATCCTGGTCACTATAACCTGTTATATTATTACATCTAGAAATGTATCCAGACCCTTCTCCATAATCCCGGTCACTATAACTTGTTTTATTATTACATCTGGAAATGTATCCAGACCCTTCTCCAGAATCCCGGTCACTAGGACTTATTCTATTATTACATCTAGAAATGTATCCAGACCCTTCTCCAGAATCCTGGTCACTATAACTTGTTCTATTATTACATCTAGAAATGTATCCAGACCCTTCTCCAGAATCCTGATCACTATAACTTGTTCTATTATTACATCTAGAAATGTATCCAGACCCTTCTCCAGAATCCCGATCAATATAACTTGTTATTATTACATCTAGAGACGGATGCAGATGTATATATAAATAATATATATTTATTACATATTTTATTTTTTTCCTACTAGCTTTTTAGTGCCTCTTCACTGCCCTCCTGTTGCTTAAACGCTTATTTTTTTTTTCATTTATTGCCTCTTTTACATCTTTGTTGATCCACATCGGCTTTTCACTTTATTTCGATAAGGTATGTACTTCTCACAGTGGGCATTTAAGATGTTTTTAAAAATCTCCCACTTATTATCTATTCTGTGATTTTTTTCAGAGCTTGTCCCAGTCAATACCGTTTAGGGCCTCTCTAAGCAGAATAAAACTAGTCTTCCTGAAATTCAGTGTTTTTGTGGCTCCTCGACAAAATACGCTATTGAATGATAAATGGAAATTTATTATATTATGGTCACTATTTCCTAGGTGCCTCCCAACCTGACCCTTTGTTACTCTGTCAGGTCTATTAGTCAATATTAAGTCTAGAATGGCCTTTCCTCTAGTCAGCTCCTGCACCAGTTGGGAAAGGTAATTATCTTTAGTTGTTGACAAAAACCTGTTTCCTTTATGACAATGACAGGTTTCAGTTTCCAAATTGATGTCTGGATAGTTAAAGTCGCCCATAATAACAACCTCATTCTGATTAGCTGCCTCATCTGTTTGTCTGAGGATTACATCTTCCATGGGCTATGTTATATTTGGGGGCTTATAGCAGACTCCTATTAGAATTATATTATTGTTATTATTATCACAATGTATATCTACCCATAATGACTCCACATGCTCATTTCCTGCATCTATATCTTCACGCAGTGTTGGCTTCAGACAGGATCTTACATAGAAACAGACACCTCCCCCTTCTGATTTTTTACAATCTCTTCTAAATAGACTGTAACCCTGTAAGTTAACTGCCCAGTCGCAGCTCTCGTCCAGCCATGTCTCCGTTATCCCCACTGTCATATTTTTCTTTGGACATCAAAAATTGCCGTTCATTAGTTTTGTTGGTCAGACTCCTAGCATTGGTCAGCTGCAATTTAGATTTAGTTTAGATTTAGATTAGATTCGATTAGATTTAGATTAGTTTTTTTATTTAAAACAGAAAAGTTTAACCTCTTTAAGAAATGCTACAAATTTTACTTCTGCTTTGGGCCTGGTCTAATGCAGAACATGAAGGGGCAGAGCATGGCACAAGCATTCAGAAACAGCAATGCGTGAACCATCTGCATAATTGTCAACGTCTCTCCCATTTCTTCCATTTCCAGGGTATTTTAGCTCCGCTCTGGGTGCGCCCAATGCCCTTGGGAATGCTAATTTGTTTCTTGGGGGGCACAGGAGTGATTTGCATAAACTCCCCTCATTTTGTGCCCAAGTTTACAGAGTTCACCCAGAAGAAAAAAACACAGTTGGTTTTCGGATTTCCTACCAGCCTCTTATATTGAGGCTATGGGAATGCAACCGGAATCTGGAGGAATATGAAACATGTTCTCTCTTCCACAGGACGGCCGGTGGTTTAGAAGTCCTGTGTAGACTACAGCACAGATTTTCTATTAAAGGGGTTTTGCCATGAAGTAAAATTGACGTGGGAAGCTTGCAAATGAAATAACAAACATTTTCACCATTGTTTTAGCTGTTCCTTTAGTGATCCATTATTTACAGCTCGTCTCCAGGGGATACGACCCCGGCTGAGAGCTCCTCAGTCCTGGCCACACATGCTCAGACATCACCTCAGAACCCAGGTGCTGTCACTCTAATCCCGTCCTCTGTACTCCTTAGTAATTAGTCAAACAGAGCAAATAAATAAAAAATAAACCTCAATGAGGTCTGTGCATTGATAAAGAGAAAAAACAACAACACAGGTTTGGTTCCTGCAGGGATTTGAACCTAGAACCATATTGCCTGGAGGCTAAAACTTTACCTATCAGCTACTCACAATGCTTTACATAAACAGACCTTTCTTTGACTACAGAGAGGCACACAGAGATGAAGAACTGGATACAGGAGGTATAGTCGGATTTTCAGCAGATTCTAAATACTGAATCTGCCGTAAATCTGATCAAAGACCGGTGCAGTGTAGACCTACAGTAACCTTGTGGATTAGTTATGTGTGGTAGCAGCTTCCACTTTGGTCTCCCTACTAACAATACTTGGACAATTAACTCTAACCCCATATTCAGTCACCAAGAGCTGGGATAAAGCATTTTGGTGCAGTAGACAAATACGACAAATGGCGCTGCCCCCCCCCCCCTCCCCTGCCACTTCAGAATATTCAAATGTCTGTCCCCGACCTGGCTTATGGTGCTTATAGCTTGGTGGAATGGGAAAAACACAATTGTGCCATCTTTTGTGGAGGTTTGGTTTTTATAGAGTGTAAATAACAGACAACTGCCACCATGTATGGATCGAGATCAGCTCGTGATCACGTTTCATACCTCCTTGCGCCCTGCAATCATCCTTCCTACCCCCACCTTGAGGCTTTTGTTGCACTGGCAGAAGCACTGAGCACAAGTGCAGTGTGTGTGGCTGTGGGGTATAATTGAAGGGCAGGCCTGCACAACTTGGCATGGTGTGGGGGCAAAAACTACCCCCAGACCACCCCTGTAAAGCCCCCAAAGTGGCACCGGTGAGTTTAGGCCTGGATTGGCACAAGCCCAAAGCCATTGTGGGCTGCCAGAAACCATTTGTGGGCCACAAGTTGTGCAGGCCTGAGATAAAGTTGTGGTCCCATCAACACTTATCTATCGTCACAGGGGTTCTGAGTTCCCCATCTAAATTATTCAGCAGTCGCTCATGCATGCTGCCCCTCCATTCACCGTCAGTCGCTGTGCTCTGCTATCTCCATTAGTCCCTCAGGCAGTTAACCGCGCTGCCATCTATTCCCATTGTGTCTGCTTGCACTCTTGTTAGACTTCATGCAGGAAATCAATCGTGGGACTAACTTAGGGCACCTGCGTATCCTGACCCTAACTGAAGAAGTAGGAAAATGGGTGGTAAAAGGGCATTGTGCCATCCAGTTGCTTCTATCTCAGGGACAAAACCAGGAAAGCAACTGAATTTAGTTAATGATACTTATGGTACGAGTCAAAAGACTTAAACAGAAGCCAATACGAGAAGTTCTTCTGTGACAGTTTCCAGCGTGGATGTCCTGGCTCTACAGCAGAGACCTGCTGCACAGTAATGGAATATGCTATCCAGACCGGTCGACTCATTACTTGGTGGCAGTGCAATATTTTGAACAAATCACCGATTACCACAAATTCAAACGCGGTAAAAAAAAGCCCTCAACTCAAAAATACTCACAGAAAAACACTAACTACATAGGACCCTACTCTAAAATATAACCTTTATTATCAAATATTAAAAAATTATACCATAAACACAATATTTAGATATACAGGTAACACCATACTGATATGTTTATAGGTCATAAAGCAGTAATATTCCTCATACACATATAGTAGACAATGCTCCCAATCAGATAACCGTTTCTCTATATAAATCCAAATACCAACAATAGGATATAAATATATTTAATGGATATCCAACACTACTTCAGACCCTATTAAATATCTACAGAAGACTGAGTTATCGCCCCGAAAGGGACGGCCCCGTCTATAGGAGACTAACCCTGTTACACCCTTTTCCTACTGCCTATACATTATATCTATACATAACAATGAGGAATAAATAATGCTTAAACAGCCAATCACTGCTAAAAATGTCGCATATAACAATAAAGCCAAACTCTTTTAGCCTTTATACTTATCTCCTCGTAGTCAAAATTCAGATGTCAAAAAGCGCCACAACTATCCCGACGCATTTCCCCCCCTCAGATATGCAGGGGTTCATCAGGGGACATGCACATATGGCTACCTCAACTTCGGCCCACAATGGAGCCTTTTGGCTAGATACGCAACCAACACTATTCCGATATCTGTTTAAGCATTATTTATTCCTCATTGTTATGTATAGATATAATGTATAGGCAGTAGGAAATGGGTGTAGCAGGGTTAGTCTCCTATAGACGGGGCCGTCCCTTTCGGGGCGATAACGCTGTCTTCTGTAGATATTTAATAGGGTCTGAAGTAGGTAGTGTTGGATATCAATTATATATATTTATATCCTATAGTTGGTATTTGGATTTATATAGAGAAACTGTTATCTGATTGGGAGCATTCTCTACTATATGTGTATGAGGAATATTACTGCTTTATGACCTATAAACATATCAGTATGGTGCTACCTGTATATCTAAATATTGTGTTTATGGTATAATTTTTTTAATATTTGATAATAAAGGTTATATTTTAGAGTAGGGTCCTATGTAGTTAGTGTTTTTCTGTGAGTATTTCAGTGCAATATTTTGGGCTCTTGCTTCATCTGTTTCACTAGGGAGCGTTGCTGTAGGGCAGCAGGTCAAGCTATCACTTAACCTGAGTTTCTCTTAATCAAGATCTCCTTGTGAGAATAGAGGATCTGACATCTACATTGGAATCAAAGAAAATATTACATTATGAAATTTAGAAAATATCTTTGATTTGGGCTTATGAGAAGGGTCCTAGGAGGGTTTGCAGGATTCAAGTATGATGTCTGGCACCCCTGACTGCCTATAAGTTGCCCCTCTTGCTGTTCAAAGCTATAATTGGAGTTACAATCTGGTAACCCAGGTAAGACTAGGTTTACTATGACAGTTTTTCTAATTTTACATCAGTTTTTTACTATCCAGCTTAATAATTACTATATGAAATATCGTATATACTCGAGTATAAGCCGACCCGAACATAAGCCGAGGCACCTAATTTTACCAGAAATAAACTGTGAAAACTTAAGCCTTGGGTAGGAAATGCAGCAAGAAAGTAAGTGATGCCTCTTCATTAAGCAGGACAGACAGCCATAGCAAAGAGCAGCAACTAGAGGACTTGATGCCACCATGTATGAAATGATTGTCCTCAGTCATTAGCCAGGTAGGGCTGACCCCAGAAATTAGGTAGGTAGGGGTGTCCAAAGTAATTAGGTAGGTAGAGGTGTCCCCAGTAATTAGCCAGGTAGGACTGTCCCCAGTAATTAGGTGGGTAGGGGTGTCCCCAGTAATTAGCCAGGTAGGGCTGACCCCAGTAATTAGGTAGTTAGGGGTGTCCCAAGTACTTAGGTAGGCAGGGGTGTCCCCAGTAATTAGGTCGGTAGGGTTGTCTCCTGTAATAAGCCAGGTAGGGCTGTCCCCAGTAGTTAGCTAGATAGGGCTGTCCCCGGTAATTAGCCAGGTAGGGCTGTCCCCAGTAATTAGCAAGGAAGGGCTGTCCCCGATAATTAGCCAGATAGGGCTGTCTCCAGTAATTAGCCAGATAGGGATGTCCCCGGTAATTAGCCGGATAGGGCTGTCTCCAGTAATTAGCCAGGTAGGGCTGTCCCCTGTATTTAGCCAGTTTGGGCTGTCCCCAGTAATTAGCGAGATAGGGCTGTCCCCAGTAATTAGCCAGGTAGGTCTGTCCCCAGTAATTAGGTGGGTAGGGGTGTCCCCAGTAATTAGCCAGTAGGGCTGTCCCCGGTAATTAGTAGTAGGGCTGTCCCAAGGTAATTAGCTAGGCAGGGTGTCCCGTAATTAGCAGGTAGGGCTTGTCTCCAGTAATTAGCCAGGTAGGGTTGTCCCCAGTAGTTAGCCAGTAGGGATGTCCCCGTAATTAGCCAGGTAGGGCTGTCCCCAGTAATTAGTCAGGAAGGGCTGTCCCCGGTAATTAGCCAGATAGGGCTGTCCCCGGTAATTAGCCAGATAGGGCTGTCCCCGGTAATTAGCCAGGTAGGGCTGGCCCCAGTAATTAGCCACGTAGGGCTGCCCCCAGAAATTAGCCAGGTAGGGCTGTCCCCAGTAATTATCCAGGTAGGGCTGTCCCCAGTAATTATCCAGGTAGGGCTGCCCTCGGTAATTAGCCAGGTAGGGCTGTCCCCAGTAATTAGACAGGTAGGGCTGTCCCCAGTAATTAGCCAGGTAGGACTGTCCCCAGTAATTAGCCAGATAGGGCTGTCCCCGGTAATTAGCCAGATAGGGCTGTCCCCGGTAATGAGCCAGTTAGGTCTGTCCCCAGTAATTAGCCTGATAGGACTGTCCCCGGTAATTAGCCAGATAGGGCTGTCCCCGGGAATTAGCCAGAGAGGGCTGTCCCCGGTAATTAGCCAGATAGGGCTGTCCCCGGTAATTAGCCAGATAGGGCTGTCCCCAGTAATTAGCCAGCTAGGGCTGTCCCCGGTAATTAGCCAGGTAGGGCTGTCCCCGGTAATTAGCCAGGTAGGGCTGTCCCCGGTAATTAGCCAGGTAGGGTTGTCCCCAGTAATTAGCCAAGTAGGGCTGTCCCCAGTAATTAGCCAGGTAGGGCTGTCCCCAGTAATTAGCCAGGTAGGGCTGTCCCCAGTTATTAGCCAGGTAGGGCTGTCCCCGGTAGTATTGCCTGCCCCCCAATACCAGATGCCGAGCAGGCATTTCTTTGCCAGAAAAGCCGTCCCTGCCCTGCCCAGCCACGTGTCATCTAATATTTCAAGCGCGTTGTCTGCATCTGTGGCCGGAAAAGTCCATCTGACCACATGGACTAGTAAGCACGGCCAAGGCCGCTATATCTCTATGACAGCTCACTGGGTGAGCTGGGTGGATGTCTCTGGGGGTGATGGTGGCTCTCAGGCTTGGCGCACGTTCTTCAAAACTGCAGGGATGGTGCAGGGTTCTTTCCCCCAAGGTCCTCGGGTGGCATCACGTGCCCAGAGAAAACAGGCCGTGTTGAAATTAATGTGTCTTGGAGACCGTCCACACACAGGTCAAGAGCTGTGGACGGCTCTCCGCAACGAGACCGAGCGCTGGCTGGGTGCCAAGAACCTTGTGCCAGGCAAGGTGGTGTGCGATAACGGGCGAAATCTGCTGGCCACCCTTAAGATCGGTAGGCTGGAGCACATTCCTTGCCTGGCACATGTCATGAACCTTGTCGTCCAGAAATTTCTAAAGAGCTACCCGGGTCTGGACTGCCTGCTGAGGAAGGCTCGAAGTCTAAGTTTCGCACTTCCGCCGTTCGCACCCTGCTTCGTCCGCCTGGCTGCGTTGCAGCGTCAGCTCGGCCTCCCCGTCAACCGTCTCATTGTTGACGTGGCAACACGCTGGAATTCCACCCTCCACATCTCCAGCGATTGTGGCAGCAGCGCAATGCCATTACGCAGTACGAAGTGACACATGGCCTGACAAGCAGCGGTGCGGACCTCAGGGTGTTGAGACCACCGAGAGTGGAGGCAGGTGAAAGAGCTCTGCACCATCCTTGCCAGTTTTGAAGAAGCCACCAAAATGGTCAGTGCGGACAATGCCCTTGTCAGCAGAGCATTGTGGTGATCTTAGTTCTGGAGCGATCGTTGGACACTCTGAACCAACAGGTCCCGCCAGCGACGGAGGAGGAGACGGACACAGATGCGGACACGGAGCCTTTCTCTCCGTCAAATCCACAAGGCCCGACAGTTTCACAATTTCATCGGTCTTCATTAGCAGTGTTGGGGGTCCAGAGCTAGTGCAAGGTGGTGCATCAGCTCTCAGGGTGCATCATCTCAGGCAAGTCAGGGCTGTGTTGAAGCTGTGCCGGAGGCAGCGGAGGAGGAGGAGGAGGTATTCCTAGACACCGATGTTACCGACGTCCCTGCCTTGGAAAGAGGTTGGCGCGAATTTGAGGCGGAGGAGGAAGATGAGGAAGATCAGTTTGCTAGTGCCCCTCGACCCAGAGGCTTGGAAAATCAAGGCTCACTCTCTCACATGAGTGCTTGGATGCTCCATTTCCTCCAACATGATCCTCGCATTAAGGCCATCAAAATGAACAACAGTTACTGGGTGGCCACCCTCCTGGATCCCCGGTACAAAACAAAACTCAGCACTTTCCTTCCACCCACCCAAATAGAGAGTGAAATGCAGGAAATGGAGACCTTGCTGATTGATCAACTGAAGACATCTGTTGCGTCTGCTTCACGTTCCCCAAATGTCACGGTGGAACAACATTAGCGACGTGACAGCAGTAGAGTGCCAAGTAGGCGTAGCGGCAGCAGCAGGCAAGGTGGAAGAAGCCTAATGTGTGACCTCTGGCAATCTTTGTTTACCACCTCACCAACGCATGCAATGCAGGGCACACATCCAACACACAGAGACCAGCTTAAGATCATGGTGCACGACTATCTGCGGCTCAACACCGATGTTTTTGGATGTGTTCCGGACCCAATAGACTTCTGGGTATCCAAAATGGACGAATGGCCCGAGCTGGCTCGTCACGCCATAGAGGTGTTGTCCTGCCCAGCAGCCAGCGTCATATCTGAGCGTACCTTCAGCACAGCTGGAGGAGTCATTACAGACAAACGAAATCCGGCTTTCCACAGATAATGTGGATCGTTTGACTTTCATCAAGATGAATCAGGCATGGATCTCTGATGATGTTGTGGCCACAATTGCCGAGGTCACCGATTAGTTGCCGGTCTACTTCACATTCCTCTTCAAACAGAAATGGTCCTCTTGAAAAATGTTTTTTAAAATGATCATTTCTTACTGCAATTTTTATTCTCTTTTCCCAAAAGTTCATTTTGCTGGTTTTGCTGTGAGGAGACTGTAAAAGACAGCAAGGTTTCATGACAACACCGTATTCCATTTACTCACTTTATCTTTAGAAGTTTTCGCATTGTCAATGGTTTTGAGGTCATGTTGCTGTAGATACAGCAATAATCAGGTCCTTTGGAACAGAAATGTGGCTTTTAAGTGGCATTTCTCCCTCACAATTTTTAATAGTGGCTGAGAAGTCATATTTATAATTTTTTGGGGTCATGTAGCTGTGAGATACAGCAATAATCATGGTCCTTTGGAACAGAAATGTGGCTTCTAAGTGGCATTTCTCCCTCACAATTTTTAAAAGTGGCTGAGAAGTCATATTTATAATTTTTTTGGGTCAAGCTGCTTTGAAATGCAGCAATACTACAGTTCCAATAATAAAAAAATGTTGTTTCTAAAAGACATTTGTTCTTCACAATTGTCCAAAGTGGCGCAAGGGTCATGCTTTAAATTTTTGGGGGCATTTTGCTTTGAAATGCAGCTATACTACAGGTCCTATTATAAAAAAAATGTTGTTTCTAACAGACATTTGTTCTTCACAATTGTCCAAAGTGGCTCAAGGGTCATGCTTTGAATTTTTGGGGGCATTTTGCTTTGAAATGCAGCTATACTACAGTCCTATTGTAAAAAAAATGTTGTTTCTAACAGACAAATTTGTTCTTCACAATTGTCAAGAGTGGCTCAAGGGTGATGGTGCTGTCAGAAACAGGAATAGGTAAGGACACTGTTAATGGACACATATTGCAAAATGACTTGTTTTTGCAAGATCTTTAACATAGCTATCAATTCCTGTATTGAGACAACCCATTTAATACAATTAAAAAAAAGAGAAACAAAGACATGGTGGGATTCCATCCTATTTTAAAAAATGTGTTTTCTAGAAGTAAACTACTAAAAAACTTGCATGTACAGAATAGTTGGTAAAAAAATTCCTTTGAATTGTACAAGGGAGGTACAGGAAAACTTGACCAGATGTAGGTTATTCAGAGTATGGAGTATGGAGCACGGACAGAGAACAAAGTACAGAGACAATTTCCTCCAGCACGTTGAGTAAAATAAGAAAAAGAATGCCAAGAAAAAGGGCACCTGGGTGGAACAGGAGCGTTAACCACCAGTATTTCCAAGTGAAGCTCAATTGGTCCGCACTCATACGGAGGGCAAGCGCTACCCAGGACAGGGAAAAGTATATGTCCATGAAACTAAAATGGTGGTTGAAAGACTCCTTTTTCCGGCACTTTTTTAAATGTGGGGGTCATGCAGGTTTGGGGCTCATGCTGTGGCCCAGGACATGTATAGTCAATGTCCAGTTCAACTAAAATGGTGGTTGAAAGACTCTTTTTTCCGGCACTTTTAAATCTGGGGTCATGCAGGTTTGGGGCTCATGCTGTGGCCCAGGACAGGTATAGTCAATGTCCAGTTCAACTAAAATGGTGGTTGAAAGACTCCATTTTCCGCCACTTTTAACTCTGGGGGTCATGCAGGTTTGGGGCTCATGCTGCGTTCCAGGACAGGGATATTCAATGTCCAGTTCAAGTAAGATGATGGTTCAAATCATACTGCCTTCTGGCACTTTTTAATTTGTGGGTGATGCAGCTTTAAGGGTCAGGCTGTGGTACAAGACAGGGATAGTAAATGGTCTGTGACTTTTTTTCTGTGACTTTTATAACCTAAGTGTGTTGCCTAAGATGTAGCACGTATCCATTTGACTGCTGTGGATGTTAATTCCAGCTTCTCCAGCCCTTTTTTGGGTGTAATAATGAAGGTGTTGTTGCTCTCCCATAGACTTTAATGGTCATCGCTCATAATCGACTGCTCACTATCGACTATCTTGTCGATGATGGTCGACTATCGACCATCGACCGATGTCGATGGCCAACGCAATCGCTCAACACTAGTCCCCGGTAATTAGCCAGGTAGGGCTGTCTCCAGTAATTAGACAGGTAGGGCTGTAGCCAGTATTTAGCTAGATAGGGCTATCCCCGGTAATTAGACAGGTAGGACTTTCCCCAGTAATTAGCCAGATAGGGCTTTCCCCGGTAATTAGACAGGTAGGGCTGTCTCCAGTAATTAGCCAGGTAGGGCTGTCCCCAGTAAATAGCCAGGTAGGGCTGTCCCCAGTATGTAGGTAGATAGGGCTGTCCCCAGTAATTAGCCAGGTAGGGCTGTCCCCAGTAATTAACCAGGTAGAACTGTCCCCAGTAATTAGCCAGGTAGGGCTGTCCCCAGTAATTAGCCAGGTAGGGCTGTCCCCAGTAATTAGCCAGGTAGGGCTGTCCCTGTAAGTAGTCACATAGGGCTGTCCCCAGTAATTAGCCAGGTAGGGCTGTCCCCAGTAAGTAGCCAGGTAGGCCTGTCCCCAGTAATTAGCCAGGTAGGGCCGCCCCCAGTAATTAGACAGGTAGGGCTGTCCCTGTAATTAGTCAGATAGGGCTGTCCCGGTAATTACCCAGGCAGTGCTGTCCCCAATAATTAGCCAGGTAGCGCTGTCTCCAGTAATTTGGTATTGCGGGAATTTTACCAACCTGCAGAATAAGGATAACTCGACATTGATACTGTCCAGTGAACTCAATAAACATAACCTAAAATTAATGCAATGATTTTTTCCACCTTACAAAGAATTGTTTTTATATTGACCTGTATATTATATGGTACTGTCAACAGTACCATTAAAGAAAACATCTTGTCCCGCAAAAAAGAGGCCCTTGTACATCTATGTGGATGAAAAAATAGAAAGTTATGGCTCTCGGAAAGTGAGCAGGTAAAAATGAATGTGATGTCAAAAACGGAAGGGGTTAAAGTAAAAAAACGATCAATAAGGATATACTGTATTTACTCATAATTAATTTGATGGAAATAGATTCTTCCGTAAGTTAAAGGGGTGTTCCCACGAGGCCACTTTCTGTTAACAGCCAGCCTCAGTGAATGGGGAGAGGTTGCGCATGCACAGCGCTCTCCCATTCATTTCTATGGGAGTTCCAAATAGCCGAGCGAGTGTGCTTAGGTATATGCGGAACTCTCATAAACAGAAACAAGGTAGAGCTGCGCATGCGCGGATCCTCCCCATTCACTGAGACCGATTCATAGCTCACTACATGCGTAAAGTGGCTTAGTGGGAACACTCCTTTAATGCCCACTCCCATGCTGCCTTATACTTGCTTGCACATTGTTAATGTAATCATATGTAAATCATTGATTTGGAAGGATCGTGCATAAAACTGGTAACAGTAAACTGGAAAAGTGCGCACTGCTCACATGATTATCATCCGTCAGTGGGATTCCACTCTGCTGGACCCATTTTCTGCTTTTGGTGCCTGAATTTCAGATATTCAACCAAACTTTTTAAGGATCTTTAACTTTGAAGATAGAGAAAGCTTTAAAAATACATTGAACGAAGGTCAGAGTGTGGAGGCAGAAGTTCTGCAGAAGCGTATAATTGCTGACATGAAAGTATCTCTGGCAGCAATTTCACGGTCACATATGCCAAGATCATGAGGTCAGGATCACCCACCAGCTGCAAGCAAGAGCATTTCTTCCACCAGACATCTTTAGGGAGGTGAAAATTGTAAGAAAACTGAAATATGTGCTTCTTATGAAAGCGCAGTGATGACCTGGAAGGATCTGGTAGGAGCAGATGAAGAATATTGGAGTAATGAGATTTCTGGCAAGAGTCAATGACCATCTATCATGAAAAGTTCTTTTGCAGCTGTGCCCATGCCCTCCAATGCCTGACAATGGAAAAGAGGTAAAACATGGTCCCTACACCCAGAGCTGGGACAAGGTATTCTGGTGCCCTAGACAAATAAAGCACAAAGCGTACCCCAATGGAAAATTCAGCCAACGACATACCTCCTTGCACCCCTTTTTCTATCTGTGATGAAGTGGCACCCTAGGCGATCGCCTACCTTGGCCTACCCATCGTCCCGGACCTGCCTACACCTTCTCCCCTGTGTGAATATGTGGAGTAGATTAACACTCATTGAGTTAGATACTATCTGTGCCAGAATCCAGGCCCCAAAAGTGCCAAAGTCTGAGATACCTTCTAGTACATCAATTAAAGATGTCCCTGAGTGCCTGATACAAATGCTTCCCAAAGTGAAGATTCCCTAGAGCGACTGCCACAGATACCTAATAGTACCAACTATAGGTTTCGCATTTTAAGCCACAAGTGATGTAACTCCTGCCACAGACACCACCGAGAGTGCCTGCTATAGGTTCCCCAATTCCAGACACAAATGCCCCACTTTTAGCTGTAGTTGCCTGGCACAGATTCCACCAAACCAGCCAGAGATATCACTTCAAGTGCTGGTTATAGATGCCATATTTCTAGCCACTAATGTTGCCCAGAGTGCCAGCCATACATATTGAACTAAAGTGCCTAACAAGGAGACCGCCAAGAACAAACCTTCCACAGATGTCCCCAGTCTAGCCGTATAAAGAACAAAATACAGATACTCCCTATAGTAGTAACAACATATGGCTGAATATCCGTCCAGATGCCATGGGAGTGCCAATCACAAGTGCCCTATTCCACATGAGGTATGAGTATCTATGGGTATCGATGCCCCCAATAGCGGAAGACACAGGAGTCCGTATTCCTGCCACTGATGTTGCCAGTAGAAGATGTTAGTTGGGGGGCTTGATGAAGGAATATTATGATCCTACAAGGTATAGTTCAGAAGATTAACGGCACTCAGTCATAAGTTGCAAATATATCATCAAGTTCATTAGGATAGGTTCCCTACTATATACATTGTTGTGACCAGTATGAATAAGATTCTGCTGGACCGAAACATCACACAATGTATTTATCCTGTTAATATACAACGTTTACGATGTATGATGATCCTGAGTTCTGAACTACGAATTGTGATTTTTCCTGTGATTATATGGAGATTTAATATTTACAGCTTCCATAAGGAGGAAAAATCCTAAAAAACTTTATGACATATTTGCATCTCAAAAGTGCTGGTGACCTGCTTCTGAATATACCGATGTTGCCAGAATGCCAGCCACAGATGTTCCACCAAAGTGCTTGCCAAGCAGCCCACCAAGAGTGCTAAGTATAGGTTTAGAAAAAACACATACAAAAAATGGGACATTACTTACTCAAAAAAAACATTGCAATTTTTGGGACATATTCACAGCTCAATGGCGGGACTAGACTGAACCCAGCAGCAGGCAAGTCTGGCCCATATGCTACCTGGGAAAAATTAACAGGTGCAGCTAATTGCTGAGAAGCAGCTCACATCCCCCACTGCTAGGGAAACAATTAGATGATAAAAAACTGCACATTAGTTTAATACCTGTTCACACCAGCATGCAGAAAAGCCACAGTATAATGCATGGGGAGATTGCACAAATGCAAAAATATCAATAAAGCAACCACTCACACACTCTCAATGCATGAGGGGGTGGTTGATGGTACTACAGTTGCATATAAATAAGGCAATACAGAAGCAGTATTTTTCTAAGTATAGATTCTCCTAATCCAGCAAAAAGTGCCCTAATTGCTGCAATAGACACCACCCAGAGTGCTTGCTACAGGTCCCCCCATTTCGAGCCACCAAAGCCCCACTCTCAGCCACAGTTGCCCTGAAAGTGTTTGACACAGATGCTGCCAAGCAAGTCACAGATATCATGAAGAGAGCTGGTTTTAGATGTCCCTTATAGTGGAAGACACAGGTGCCCTATTTCCAGCCAAAATTGCCCCACTTATATCCCCCGTTGCACCCAAAAGTGCCTTCCACAAATGCCATTAAGGCACAAGTGCTCCAGTATCACTAAGAATGCTGGCTATAGATGTCCCTTATAGTGGATGACGCAGGAGTCCTAATTTCAGCCACTGATGTTGCCCAGAATGCCAGTCACAGATGTTCCACCAAACTGCCTACCAAGACCACATAGAGGGCTATCTATATGTTCCCTAGTTCCTGCCACAGACATCACCCAAAGAGCTTGCTTTAGGTTCCCCAATTCCAGCCACAAATGTCCTACTTTCTGCCACAGTTTTCCCAGTCAACTATAACTAAGAGTACCTATTATAGGTGTTCATGATAGTGGGGGACATGAGTGCCCTAATTTAAGGTGCCGATGTTGCCCACAGGGCCAGTAATAGATGTCACATCCATAGTGCCCATCAAGGAGACCACCAAGAGTGTCAACCTTCAATGGATGCTCTTAGTCCGGCCACACAAAGTACTACAGATCTACAGGGTCTGCTTATAAAGATAACCCGATGTGCCCTAATTTCAGCCAGAGATGTTATCTGATCTTCCCCAGTCCACAGCTGCCCCATTCCAGTCACAAATGCCCCCATTTTTAGTCACAGTTGCCTTGACAGTGCCTATCACAGGACACCAAACCAGTCAAATATAACTAAGAGTACCTATTATAGGTGTCTTTGATAGTGGGGGACATGAGTGCCCTCATTTCAGGTGCCGATGTTGCCCACAGGGCCAGTAATAGATGTCACATCCATAGTGGGGGGGGGGCCCCGGGTTTTGGGGGGGG
>JAODAL010045445.1:0-31927 GCA_025379985.1 Phyllomedusa bahiana
TAAAAAAAATGTTTTTTTTAACAGACATTTGTTCTTCCCAATTGTCAAAAGGGCTCAAGGATCATTCTTTAAATTTTTTGGGATCATTTTGCTGTGACATGCAGCTATACTACGGGTCCTATTAAAAAAAAATGTTGTTTCAACAGTTTTGTTTTTCCCAAATTTGCCCAAAGTGGTTTAAGGGTATGCTTTGAATTTTTGGGGGCTTTTTGCTGTGACTTTTCGCTATACTCGGGCCCTATTAAAAAAAAAAATTTTGTTTCTAACAGAATTTGTTTTCACAATTGTCCAAAGTGGCTCAATGGTCATGCTTTAAATTTTTTGGGGGGCTTTTTTGCTGTGACAGCAGCTTTTCTAAAGGACTTTTTATAAAAAAAATGTTTTTTTAACAGACATTTTTTCTTCACAATTGTCAAAAGTGGCTCATGGGTCATGTTTTGAATTTTTGGGGGCTTTTTGCTGTGAAATGCAGTATATACAGGTCATTGTAAAAAAAATTTGGGTTTCAAACAGCTTTGTTTTTCAAAATTTGTCAAGAGTGGTAAAAGGGTGATGGTGTGTCAAAAACAGGTAGGTGGAACTGTTAATGGAACATATTGCAAAATGATTTTTTTGAAGTCTTTAAATAGTAGCAATCCCTGCAAAAAAACCCATTTAATACATTAAAAAGAAACAAAAAGGTGGGATTCCACCTATTTTAAAATGTGTTTTCTGATTAAAACTAAAAAAAAAATTCATGTAAAAATATGGTAAAAAAATTCCTCTGAATTTACAAGGAGGTACGAAGACTTGACCGATGTGGTTATTGTGACATGGATATGGAGCAGGGAAAAGAACAAAGTACAGAGACAATTTCCTCCCGAAAGTTTGGTAAAATAAAAAAAAATGCCAAAAAAAGGGGACCTGGTGAAAGGGCGTTTTAAACCCCCAGTTTCCAAGGAAGCTCAATGGTCCGAAAACAACAAGGGGGAAGCGTACCCAGGGCGGGCAGTATTGTCCCGTGAAAATAGAATGGTGGTTGAAAGACTTTTTTCCCGGGACTTTTTAATTGGGGGGCATGAGGGTTTTAATGTCATTTTGCGGTTTTCAGGCAATATAGTAATGTCCAGTTCCATAAAATTGGTTGAAAGACTCCTTTTTCCGGCAATTTAAATCTGGGGGATGCGGTTTGGGTCATGCCGTCCAGGACGGGTATTCAAAGTCCAGTTCAAATAAAATGATGGTTCAAATCTACTGCCTTTTGGCACTTTTTAATTTGGGGTCGCAGGTTAAGGGTTTTGCGTGGTGCAAGAAGGATAGGAATGGGCGTGAGTTTTTTTCTGGGTTTTTTTAAAAATAAGTGTGTTGCCTAAGAGTAGCACATCCCTTTGCTGTTTTGGAGTTTTTTCAGCTTTAGCCCCGTTTGGGTGTAAGGGTGAAGGTGTTGTTGCTCTCCCATAGACTTTAATGGTCATCGACGATAATCTATTATCGACTATCGGATATCTTATTGATAATTGCCGATATCGACTATCGACCTGATGACGATAGTCAACGTAATCGCTCATCACTAGCCACTACCCGTGTCGTTACAATGGCTGAAGTGAATGCCAAGTTTCCTGGCCAGTTCTTCGAATGGTGCAGAGTCCACCACTTGAAAAGGTAGGGACTGCAGTACCACCAACTTGGACAGGAGCACGGTCAGTTTCTGCACTTAGGGATGGCTAGACGCATACTGCTGTCTCTTGGCAATTGTCTCGGTGAGCGACTGCTTGCACCATGAGTGCCGAGGAGCAGGAGTATCTGGACTGGTAGATGATGTAATAGACAGGGAGTCGTCTTAAGCAGAAGTGGTGAAGCCATGACTGCCTGAAATGGGAGGCGTGCCACTGGGTGCTACAGCTGTTGGGACAGGATGGACCACCACATCTGAAACACGTTTGGTGACATTGCATGATGTTGATGCAGGGCCGTGGTACTAACCTTAGGTCCCTAGTCACGCTTTACTTTCTGCCCACAGATTCTACATATAGTTATGTTCAACCCTCCTCTGGTGTCTCGTAAAAAAACTGGCACACCGCCGAGTAGGTTATTTTACCACCAAAGCGCTGCACTGACTGACTGTTATTGCCGCCTGACCCGGTGAGCTCCTGTGCCGCGACTTTCTGGGACCTGCAAAGTGGGTGGTCTAAATCATGGCCGTTTGGCTCCTAACCTCGCACTGCTGCCACCCTGCTGACTCCTGGCCACACTACCGACTTACAGGCTGCGCCACTCCCTGACACGCAAGCTGCTGCTCTCTTCTCCCTATGATAATGATGAACCCTGGTACACTGTTGGTCTGGGTCAGCTGATAGCATCACTTGGCTTTCAAAACCACCAGTATGCTGATGACACCCAACTTTACATCTCCGGACCAGACATTAACTCTCTACTGTCCAAGATCCCAGATTGTCTGTCGTCCAAAGCCTCCTTCTTCTCCTCCCGTCTCCTAAAACTTAATGTAGAGATAACGGAATGTTCAAGGGCCGGGACAATGGGTAGTCGAGGTTAGGCGATCGCGTAGGGCGCCACTTCATCCCAGGGAGAAAAGGGGGCGCAAGGAGGCATGGAGTGGACTGAATTTTCTGTTTGGGGGCACTTTATGCCTTGTTTAACTAGGGCACCAGAATAACTTGTCCCAGCCTCGCCTGCTTCTCCCGGCTCCCATGTGCGATCGGCTACATCGATTAGTGTTTGCCTGTCACCGCCGTCCTCCTCAACGGTGTCGCTGTACAAAGCCTGACCGCTCTTAACATAACCCCCCATTGCAACTCTCCTCATCACTATTTGCCCGCTTCTGCAAGAAGCAGCGGATGTCTTCCCCACCTCTTTGCTGCCCACTGTCCTAAAATAGTTGGTCCTCACTGTATAGTGGCGCAGAGGCCACAGCACATAGTAGTTCTCTGACTGTGGGAAGCGAACGGGACAGAGGTAAGTTGAGGACAGGTGAGAGCCCCTCACCTGCTCCCGGGCCATGCCAACTAGGGGTTGTGTGTGACAAACCCACCAACTCTTGGCTGGGGTTGTCAGATGTCATCTGGAAGAAAGTGTATGACCTAGTGTGTGGTCAACACATGGCCGGTAGATGACACCGAGTGCTGTGGCCTCGCAGGGTGACTCCTGCTGTGACGTCCCCTTACTGTGCTGCAATCTGTGGTGGCGCCGGTAACTTACTACTGTGTTCTTTGACGCTATGGTAGGATCATAGCCCTCAGCTTGTTTTTTTCCAGCTGTCGCTGCCATGACTTTATCAGGCTACATTCCCGCTTCAGTTTTTTGGTCAGTTTTGCCCTCTTAAGTGCCCAGGGAATTTTATAGTGAAGCGATTCTAAGAGCAGCGGCAGTCATATGCGTGTCATACTAAAACACAACATTTTATGAAGACCAAAACAAAGTTCCCTCTGCATATTTAAGCATGGCACAATGTTCTACAGCACCCTGCAGGCTCTGTGCAGCCTGGAAATAGTTGTTTTTTAACGCAATTCGTCCCGAAGTAATTCGGACCTAAACGAATTTCGACGGAAAATTCGGCGAAGTCGGCGAATCGAATTTTTGAGAAATTCGCCCATCTCTAATTGCTTCCTTACTCCTCAAACTTTTTGACTACCCCAATATACTTACATTGGGCAATGGTTTCCTTGTCTCTCCATATGTTTTACCCTCTCATCTGATCTTCACTACTCACCTCCTTCACATACAACTTATCCACTAACCCACTCACATCTTCTAGCTTCTTACTGGGGACATATCCAACCTCACTGTTATTTTGCTCTTCTTTCGTTGATCATTTATCACAATGTCTGCCAAACCATTTAAACCTCCAACCTATTCACCTGACTCCTGTCACATATCCCTAGCTCTGGAACTCTTTGGAATGCATGTTCTGTGTGCAACAAGCTCCTCTTCATTCATGATCTCTTAGTTTCACAAAACATCTCCTTGGCCTGACAGAAACGTAGCTGATGCCTTCCTACACAGTCTTTCCTGCTGCATTGTCTTACTGTGGTCTTCAGTCTCCTCACACCCATATGCTGGCAACAAGCATGTTGGAGGTATTGGCCGTCTCCTGTTTGATATCTACTCTTTTGTCCCAAAACCACCTGTACCATTTCTCGACCTCCATTCTTTTCACCAACCTCTCTGCTTTAAGGTACACTACTTCCCACCAATTCTCAATCTCTCTTCTTTTGAGGTGCACTACTTTCCCTCCAACTTCCAAGTAGCCATCATCTACTGACAGTATATCCCCGCAATTGTCTATTTTGATTACTTCACCACCTTGCCTCTGGACTTTCTATATGTTGATATCTCCACTATCAATATGGGAGACTTCAACATCCCCTTTGATGCACATCACTCAGTTGCCACCAAACTCCTATCATAGTTACATAGTTACATAGTTAGTACGGTTGAAAGAAGACACGTGTCCATCAAGTTCAACCAAGGGTGGGGAAAATGTGGGTGAGGTAGATAGACAAGGACTTTAAGCACAGCCTCACCACTGGTTAATGTCCTGGAACCCACAAGGCAAGAACCAATCTGCTCCAGTGGAGATCATATCTCTGACCACAAAGCCGCCATCAGCCAGGATCCAGAATTTTACATCGCTACGTACGCATTAATATTCTTTATTCCAGGTAGGTATCAAGCCTTTTTTGAAACTCTCTCATTTCCCTCTGTGACCAGCTACTCAGGCAGGCTATTCCACAGATTCACAGTTCTTACAGTGAAGAATGCTCTTCTCCTCTGGAGATTGAATCCTTTTTTCTCTAGTCGAAGGGAATGTCCCCTTGTCTTTTGAGGGGGCTTCACTTGTAATAATTTTTCCCCATATTTTTGTAGGGACCATTTTAAAATATTTATATAAATTAATCATGTACCCCCGAACCGTTTTTTCTAAAGGACTAAATAAGTTCAATTCTATTTAACCTCTTCCTCATAACTAAAAATGCTCCATTCCCAAATTTTTCTCTCTTGATCTCTAGCTCCATTACATCTGTTTCTATAAACTGGGGCCCCAGAACTGAACAGCATATTCTAATTGAGGACGCACCAATGCTTTGTACGGCGTAGAATTTACATCCTTGTCCCGCGATTTCCATGCCTCTTTTAATTACCACGCCAATATCTTACTTGCCCTAGAGGCAGCGATTGACATTGCATGCTGTTCGGTAGTCTATGAATCTACAAGAATGCCCAGATCTTTTCTCAACAAGCGTTTTCTCCAAATTTTTCTCCCCCTAGGACTATGATGCCTATATATGATTTCTACCCAGATGCAGAACCTTACGTTTATCCACATTGAACCTCATTTGCCAAGGGGATGCCCAAGCACCAGTGTGTCCAGGTCTGCTTGCAATTTACGAGCATCTTTCCATAGATTTGCACTCCCCTGCATAGCTTGGTGTCATCTGCATAATCGAAACCGTGCTTTTGATCCCTTCCACTATATCGTTAATAAATACATAAATAAAAGAGGACCAAATACTAAAGCCCTGCAGCAACACCATCACAACCGGGCACTCAGAGTAGGGGGTCATTTACCACCACTCTCTCAGTACGATCCAGCAGCCAGTTTTTAATCTAATTACACACTGTTAACTTTAACCCAATGGATTCTAATTTACCTAACAAACACATATGCGGGACAGTGTCGAATGCCTTTGCAAAGTCTAAAAACTCAATGTCCACAGCTGCCCCGCTATCCAGACTTCTACTCACCTCTTCATAAAACAATCAGATTGGTCCTGACAACTTCTGTCCTTATAATCCATTGCTGGCAATCACTAATAATATTGTGTTTGTCAAAATACTCCTGTATATAGTCCCTTATCGCTTTCCTCGCTTTTTTTTTTCTGCGGTTTCAGCATACGAATAAATTATGTTATATTTTAATAGATCAGACTTTTTCAGATGTGTCGATAGTAAATAGGTGTAACTTTTTTACTATTTTTTTTTATTTGTAAAATGGCAAAATGAGGGTGATTTGAAGTTTTCATATTTTTTAAAATCTTTTTTACACATTATAGGTGGCATGTATGTTAAACAGCACAAGGTAGCATCGGCACCATCCCAAGCTGTAACCATCGGGTTTTAGCTGCTGTTGACTGCAATCCTGCTACATAGCCCCTTTGCGACTCTGGGATGTACGCATACGTCCAGGGTCATTAAGGGGTTAAAAGTGAGCTAAAATCCATGCAGTCTAAAAATGCAATGTAAACTTATGTCCGAATGTTCATCAGATATAGATGTTCTTTTGATATGTAGCAAAGAAGGAAGGTTAAGTGAAAACTTTCCTCCTAACCAAATGTTCCTTGAATCCACAAGAGATTTTCAAAACCTAGACACTAATATGTCCCGTAATTAAGAAATAATGGGCTTTCCAAAGTGATTTATTTCCATAGATTTAATGTCAGTGCTGAAAAGCTCTAATTTAAATTGTTGTAGACCTCCAGTGTAACAGTGTGATAAATCACCTTTGAGACCACTATGAATAAACACTGTAGACAAGACTGAACTGCAAGTCACTTCTCACAGTAAAGTGGCAAAATAAAAGATTTGCTTTCTGATATGTTCTGAATTCTTAGAATTTGTACATGAAAATAGCTTCCATGTGGAGAGTTTTTTCTTGCACAAAGAAATATTGCAGTTTAAAACATGACTTTCTGTTGATAAAATTGCTTTCTGGAGTTTTAGTATTATTCTAAAGAATAACAAAAACAATACTTTTTTTGCCAGAAAATGGTACATATGACAATTGTTTCTCTTACACTGGGGAGAAATAGCAATTTAATGTAAAGTGTCAGTAAATTGTGTCCTGTGAGTCATTTTCCCATATCCAATCAGAAAAGTACTGAAATTGTAAACTAACCTAAAGTTTTCAAGTAAAAAGTTTGCTATTTTCAGCTCATGTTATTTTACATCAGTACATTACAGACAAACCTTGCCTTGGAGACACTTAAAAGATTTTGCTTACTTTAAAAATCCTATTTTATGTTATAAGAAAAGTCAGTTAGTAGTTTAGGGAGGGGGATCGTGGTCCTGACCCTAATTTATTAGTCAAAGTGGAGAGCAACCACAAAAAGCATCTCTCTCAGGAGGACCCGTGCATTTATAGTGGCACTGCAAGAAAATTAAAGTTTTGTAGGAGATTACAGCTAATCACAGTCACAGATCACTTTTAGCACTAGGACACTTCCAAACCAGTCAACTCTTTAACACTTTTCTGGATCCTAATGTACATATACAGTAATGAGAAAATAAGGTACACCCTGTTTTAATTATATGGTTTAACATATCAGGACATAATAAAAAAAATGGTCCTTGGAAAGTCTTAACATTAGTTAAAAAACACCCAATTGATTGATTCTATCTTGTCATCATTTATTTGACAAAATTTAAGCCAAAATGGGAAAATCATGGATGGAAAACTAAGTAAAACCCTTGAATCAAAAGCTTGTTGAGCTGCTAGCAATAACTTGAAGACATCATTTTATGTATAACTTTATTAGTCTTTCACGTCATTCTAGAGACATTTGTTTATTTATGTATGTTTATCTCTTGTCGCAACAGAATTTCAGTTGGGTTGGAGTCTACACTTTGACAGGGCTATTGCAACACTGGTGTGCTTGGGATCATTGTCCCGTTGTTTGACACAGTTTTGGCCAAGCTTTTGCTGTTGAATAGATGGCCTTACATTTGACTCTACAGAAAAGTTCATGGGCCAGAGACTTTAAAAAAACTCAAATCCTTCCACTTTTCACCATGGCATGAGGTGTTGATGTTTCTATGCTGTTTGGTTTTCATCAAACATGGTGTTACCTGTCCAAAGAACATTATTACAAATGTTATGTGGTTTGCTCCAATGCAACTTTGCAAGCTAAAACACTACTGCCATTCCAAACAAGTCATACTTGTTCAGTCTTTTTGTAATAGCATTGTCATGAGCTTGAACAATTAACTAACTAAGGTCTGTAGACTGTGAAATATGGCTCTTTGTTTTTTTTTGTAGTTTCATTGAGCTTTGCACACTCTGACCTTTTGGTGAGTTTGCTGTGACATTCACTTCTTGAAAGATTAATAGCTGTCTTGAACGTTATCAAATTGTGCCTAGTCTTTCTCACTGTACATTGATGGACTTCAAATTCTTTGGAAATGGCCTTATAAACCTTCCTAAATTGATGGAAAGCAATAACTGCTTCTTTAATATCATTTCTGATGTCTTTCCTTAATATATGCCTAAATGTTTCATACCAGTGAACTGCTTTTATACAGATGGTCAGGATTGGTGATGGTTAGAGATGGGTGAATTGATTCTAACGAAGTGGAATTCGTCTAGAGTTTCAGGAAAACTTTGGTTCGGAACGAAGTCTAACTTTGGGGTGATTTGGGTGAACGAAGTGTGCTTTTGATTGAAAAAAATGGCTGCAAAGCACAGGCTTTTACACGGGGGCAAAGAACTCGGGGAAAGGAAAAAGGGCATAGCCTGAAATGCCCATGTGCAAGATAAAGCCAATCCGGGAGCCCCGGCGGTTTCCCTTTTTTACATCACCGAAATTTTAAAATAAAAGGGCGAAACCCTGGGGTTTCATACCCCCTTTTCATTGTACTGGTAGGGAAAAGGGGTGTTTGAAACGGCGCTTATGATAGCGGGAATACAAAAGAATTCATTTTTTACAGCGTTTTTTGGGGGGATGTCACACCCTTGTTCAGAGCTGCTTCCTTAACTTTCTTTTTCCTTTTTGTGGGGTTTTTGGATCTGAAGTCCATGGGCTTTCCAGTCAGTGAATAACTTTTTAATGCAAATCCCCTCACAGAAATTGAATACCCAAAAGGGTTTGATCAAACCCTTTTTCCTGTTGTTTCATTTAAAAAAAACCAGCGTTTTTACAAAAACAAATCCCAACTTTTTTTTTGGCTGCTCAATTTTTTTGGGCAATTTTTACAACCGGGGGTTTTAATTAACCCGTTGTTTCGCTGCTGGGGATGCCTAAAAAAACCCGCCTTTTTTCCCCGGCAAAAAAGACTTTTTTTCCCTTAGCAAAATTCCAAGCAAAGGGTTTAAATTTAACAAGTTTTTCTTTTTGTTGTGTATAAAAAATTTTACAGCCATTGTAACACGTTAAAAAGCTTGTATTTTTTGGTTTGCTAAAATTCTTTTGCGCAATTTACATCCGGGGGTTAAATTTTAAGCGTTGTCTGCTGTTTTTGGGGTGCCCTAAAAGAAACCTTTCCTTTTTTACGGCAAAAAAAAAACTTTTTCCTGTACCCTAATTCACAAGCAAAGGGTTTAATTACAAATTTTTTCTCTTTTTTGGTGTAGCGTAAAATACATGCCATTGTAAACGCCCCCAAAGCTGGGAAATTTTTTGGGGCTGCTAAATTTCATTTCCCCTTTTTTCCACCCAGGGGTTAAATTTAAAGCGTTGTTCTCCCTGTTGGGGTGACTGAAAAAAAACCGTTTTTTCACCCCCAAAAAAAAGACTTTTTTCCCTAACCCTTAATTCAAAACCCCAAAATTTAAATTAAAAAATTTTTTCTCTTTTTGGGTGTAGCTTTTAAAATACATCCCTTTTTGTACACGCTACAAAGCTGGTTTTTTTTGGGTGCTCAATTTTTTTTGCAAAAATTTTAACACCCCGGGGGTTAAATTAAAGGTTGTTCTCCCTGTTGGGTTTACTAAAATAAACTGTTTTTTTTAAGGCAAAAAAATCCCTTTTTCCTGTAGAAATAATTCAAAAGCAAAAGGTTTAAATTACCGTATTTCCGGGAGTAAAAGGGCCGATTTTTTCCCAGCACAAAAAAATTTTTTAAAAAATCCCCCCTGGGCTTATCCCACGAGCCCCCTGTGGGCGCCAGGCGCTGCGAGGGGGGGGGGGCCCGGCCGACGGGCCCGTTCGTTTATGCGGCTCCCCCGGGGACGCATTTAACTGAAGGGGTTTAAAGCGAAACAGTGTCCGGGCACTGTCCGCGACCCCTTTCACCTATAGGGCGCCCTCCTCCGGAGCGCATTTATGGAAGGGTTTCCATGGGGGGGGCACAGGGGGAGCGCTCCGGGGCTCCCAGGGGCCCCTCCGGGGGGGCCGCAAGAAAGACTCGGGGCCCGGGGCCCTTTGGGATCCCCCCCAAAAGGCCGGGTTTTGTTCATCCGCTGCGGCGCGGCCCTATGTTCCCCCCAGCCGTCCCGGGGAAAGACAGGGGGACCCGCCGGGGGGCCCAAAAGTACGAGGAGGGGGAGCGGCGAGGGGAGGACCCGGTGGGGAGCCAGGTAAGTTTTTTTTTTTTTTTTTTTTTAAATTTTCCTTTACCTGCCACAGCTCCCCTTTCCCTGCCTAAAGTGCCTTTACCTCCCTACACCGGGCCCCAATACCTCCCCTACAGCTCCTAAAACCTTCCCTACAGCTCCCTACAGCTGCCTATCCCTTTGCCCTAAGCTCCCTTTCCCTCCCTAAGCCGGCCCCTATACATGCCTACAGCTCCCTTTTAAAACCCAAATCCCCTTTTTGCCTACAGGGGGCCCTAAAACTGCCCTACAGCTCCCCTTTTTCCCTCCCTACAGCTCCCTATCCCCCCCCTTTACAGCCCCTAACCCTACAGGTGCCAATCCCCTCCCCTCCCAGCCCCCCTAAACTCCTACAGCGCCTTTTACCTCCCCTCACCCCGGCCCCCTTACCCCCAAACCGCCCCCTATACCTGCCTATAGTGCCTAAAACCTGCCTACAGTGCCTATTTACCTCCCTACGGGCCCTGCCCTAAACCTCCCTACAGTTTTCCCCTTTTAACCTGCCTCCGCCGACCCAATACCTGCCTACAGCTGCCAAAAACCTGCCTAAACCTGCCTGGCCCTATCCCGGGCCTTTTTCCTCCTTTAAAAGCGCACACCCGGCCCATCCCTCCCTTTTAAAAGCCCCCCCAAATACCTGCCCCTAACCCTGTTTACACCCCGGCCCTATCCCCTCTACACCGGGGCCCTTCCCCTCCCTACAGCCCCCCCTTTATACCTGCCTACTTTTCCTAACCCTATTTACCTGCCTTTTGGAGCCATATACCCCCTTAAAATCTGTTTGGGGGGGAAACATATAATCCCCTATTCTTTGCCTATGGGGCCATTACTGCCTTTTGGGGACATTTAACCTCCCCTATACCGGGTTATAGGGAATATATCTGCCTTAATTCCCTATGGGGACTTTACACTGCCTATGTAATTTTAAATTGGATATCCATTTTTTTTTTTTTAAAAATTTCCAGCCCCCGCTGCTTTTTCTACCCTAGGCTATACCCCGGTCAATAATTTTTTCCCGTTTTTTGGGGGCCAAAAGGGGAGTGCCCCGGCTTATACTCGGGTGGCTTATACTCAAAAAAAAAAAGTATTTTAGGGGGTTAAAAGGGTTTTTCCCCCTTGTTGTGTGGGGTAAAATAACGCCATTTTAAAATGCTACAAACTGGGTTTTTTTAGTTGCTCATTTCTTTTGCGAATTTACACCCAAAGGGTTTAAACTAAGTATTTTTCTGATTTAGAACCCCATAAAAAAAAACTTTGTTTTTCACCCCCACAAAAGTTTTTCTGTAGCAAAATTTTCATTTCCAAAGGTTTAAAAGGCAAAAACCATTCCTGGGGGCGGGACGGGGCCCGCAGCACAGAAAGGGGCGTCGCACAGGGGCCCCAATCGGTGGGGGCCCACAACTGCCGCGGGCCCTTAAAGGGGGCCGGGGGGAGCTAGAAACCCCAAAGGGGTTCTTGTTTGGTTTGGGCTAGGCATCCATTTCCTCCCGATCAAAATCTGACAACCCGAGCCAAGGTCGGTGGGAAATCGTAAAGACCCCCCCTTAGTTGGAAATGGCCGGGGGGGGGTTTAAAGGGGCCCCTCACCGGGCCTAAACCCCCCCCCCTTCTGCCCCACCCGGGATCCCTCCCCCCAGAGATTACTATGGGGGTCTGGGGCTCAGCCCCCACTATATGGGCGGGGAAAATAAACAAAAAAATTTTTGGAGGGTCCCAATTTAACCCGCTATTTTGGCAGGCGAAAAAAATTGGGGCCAATACCCCCTGCTTTTGCGTAGGCGGAAAAAAGAAATAGAGGGGGGAAGGGAAGGGGGTAATGTTTGGGGTTCCCCTCTGCATACCAAGCCCGGGTAAAGGGGGACGCGGGTGCTTTAAAAACCCAAAAATTTAATAAAGATGTAGCCGACCGCATTTTGGTGCCGGGTGAAGAAAAGGGCTTCATCATCTTCAGGAGAAGAGGCGTCAGCTTTGCGGTAGGCAGCAGCGCACCCAGCAAGGGGGTTGTGGGGCCTTTGAGCCCGCAGGGTAGCAGCAGTGTGAGGCCCCGGGACCCCAAGCAGCCAGGGGGTAGAAAACCCGCTTCACAGGTCAAAAAAAAGTAGGGAAACGGGGGCCCTCGCGAGGAGCGGCGGTAGAAATTTCCTCAGGGGCGGGCTTTGGGGGGTAAAATAAGATACTCGGTGGGGGTTTTGGGCATTCTTTGCTAAGACACCGGGGGACCCAAAATAGGGGGAAATTTTGAAAATTTGTGGGCAAAAAAGTAAAAAGCTTACCAGGGGAAGTTTAACGTTGGAAACCACGGCCGGGGCGTCAACCCAAGCAGCCCACCACCCGGGGGCCCTGGGAGAAACGGGGCCCTTCAATGTGGTGGGTCCCCCTCCCGCCGCAGCAACGGCCAAAGGCCCAGTGGCACGCAGGGCCATTGCACCCAGCCAAGGCCCCAAACCACCCCCTGCAAAAGGGAGCTTTTTCCCTCTTTGCCTTTCCATCCCCCAGTCCAATCCCCCCTCCCTCCCCTATCATGGGGGCCACAGTTTTCCCACGAGGGATTGAAAGGGAGACAACGTATACTTCCACCAAAATCCAAAGGGGTTGCAGCAGCTGCCCAAACCCTCCTTTTCCAAGTTTTTGGGAAATTTGCATTCCCCCCCTTTTTCCAAAAAGGTTTGGACTCTGCCCCATTCAAAAAATTTAAGGCTTGTGGGGCCCCCCGAGATGGAATTTTTCCAAAAGGCCCGAAAATTTTTTTTTCCCAAAAAGGGGCATTTCCCAGCATTTTCCTAAATATGAGAACAAAAGTGGGCCAGCCCCTTGAGCTTTTTGGGTTTTTTCCCAATTTGAGGGCAGCGGGCCCGTTGGACCCTTTTTAAATTTCGTTCGGGGCCCAGAAAATGCCTTTTAAGGGGCCCACGGGGTGAATGTGTTTCCCCTTCCCCCAGGCAAACCAAACCCTTTGGACAGGAGACCCGTTTTCCCCCAAACTTTGTCAAATGGGGTCCCCCAGCCAAGTCCCCCCCTCCTCCTCCCTCCCACCCCCACCCCCAATCTCAGCCTCCACAATTACTGCCCCCATCAAAAACACATGTGAAAAGGGCACAGGGGGTGTCACGCATTCTACCCGGGTTTTTCCCTTTGGGCGAAAAAAGTCACACAGGGGAGGAACTGTTTTCCGCGTCTCCCAGCAAAAAATCGATGTTGGCTTTTTTCCCACGCCAACTGCAAATGGGAAACCTGGGAGGGAAAAAGGAGAAACAGGGGTGCCCCCTTGGTGCACTGGGAGGGTTTGGCCCTTTGCAAACCGGGAAAGGCGCTTTGTGTTTAATTGGTTGTGAAAAGTTTTTGAAGTTTTCCCCACCGATCTTCAGAAATTCTGAAAATGGCCAGGAAATGTGCATGCCCTTAATCCTTCCCTAAAAAATTTCGGGAACACCCCCCTTTGGGTTTTTGCAGCGCAAAACGGCCCCCCCCCAACAAAAACTCGATATGCAATGTTTCCCCCGGGTTGGAATTCCGGGCCTCCCCGGGTTGGGAAAGACTGAAATAACGGGAGAAATCCTTAAAACGTTTTTTTGTTTGACCCAAGGGGGAAAGGGTACCCCCCTGTTTTTAATTTTTGTTTTTCACCCAGGGCACTCATGCATAAAAACCCCTGCCGTTTTTTTGGGCCCATTCGAGGGGCCACTTTATTTGTAAGTCCCAGGTTTGTCACCCCCGGGGGGGACTGAAATGGAGGAGGAGGGGAAAGGAAAGGGGGACTTTGGGAGCAGAAGAAATTGTTGGGGGGAAATGAGGGGATTTTTTTCCCGGGTGACAAGAGAGGGGGAGCAGGAGCACGGGAAGGAAGTAGATGGAATGGGGAAAGACGGGGGCAGATGACCCGAAAGGGCCCCGGGCTTTTTACAGTGGAGTTTGGAGGGGGAGCCCCTGGGAGTAAACTTGTGCAGAGGGCCCCTGCAGCTGCTGTTTTTCCCTGGCAAGTGACACCCGAATAGCCCACACCCCGGCAGGGGGGATGTTTTTCTGGCTCTAACCCTATTTGACCCTCGCTCCCCGGCCCAAAATGGGAGTTTTTTTTCCCATTTTGCTGAGGGGGAGGAAAAAACCCCAAATACTAAAAAAGGGAAAATTTCCCCTTTGTTTTTGGCCCCGTTCCTAGGTGGGGCATCGCCCCTCCTCTGCGGGTAAAAGCCCGGGGGGTTTTTTTCAAGTAAAGTACTACTGCCACGCGGCGGGGGGAAAAGGTTTGGGGGGGTTTAAGGGGCAGAACCCCCCCTCCACAGCAAAAACCAAATTTTCTGGAGTCACTGATGATCATTTCCTTCACCCCCAAGTGAGGAGGGCAGCCCCGCCCCACAGCAGGACCGGGGAGCAGCCCCTTTGACCAACAGGTGGTGGCCAAACGGGACAGCACCCTCCCACACCATTTAGAAGACCCCGCGGGAAACAAGGGCCCCGCCAAGCGGGGATGGGTGGCCGCAACGGGCCGAGTTTTAAAGTGGAGAAGCTACCCCCCCCGGGCCCATTTGGGTGGGCTTTAGAGCGGGTTTCTTTGCGGGGGGGGCAATCGTTACCCCAAGGACAACCCGTTGCCCCATGGGAAATGGGGAAGGGACTAAAACCTTTGTCAAGATGAAATTTTTGGCCGTTTATCGGGTCGGATTCCCCCAAATTTTCCTTGGCCGTCAGACTCATCGGCCTGCGCCCTCCCCCAAACTGGGGGAAAAGGCCCCCGGGTTTAAACTCCCGCCTCCCCCACTTTTTCATTTTCCCGGGGCCACCCCCCCTGATTTTGGGGGGGACCCTTTTTGACCCCGTTTCCTCCACCTCCACCCTTCTTTCCAGGCCTGGTTTTTCCACCCCACCTCCAAAATTTTTCTTGTGGGCCCCTGCCCCAAACCTTCCCTGCTTGCTGCCGTGGGCCCCCCACACGTGGGCATTTTTGCCCAAATTCCCGACCTTTAAAGCTGCTGCTGGGGTTTTTTTGCTTTTGCCCGTTTACCCTCCCCAACCCCATTGTCCCTTTTGCCACTCTGTGCCTACTCCCGTTTTTTTTGGGCCCCCTCCGAATTCATTGTGCCAATCCTTACCTTTATCTGGGTTTCGCCGTTTCCCCTTAAAACCGGGGTCATTTTGCCACCCGTGGCCTAATGTTTTTGCCCCCCAAATGTATTGTGCCCCCTCCTGATTCCCGGGTTTTCCCGCTGCCGTACCTTTCCCCCCTGTTTATTGTGCCCCTCGTGGCCCACTCCCCCTTTTTGCCACCCCAGAAATTCCCCTTTTTTTCCCCTGTCTGACCTTTAGCTGCTGCCCCCCTCCCTAAAAACCCCTTGGGCATTTTTCCCCCTTTTGGGGGTTCATGTTTTCCCCCCAATTGTTATTTTGGGCCCCTTCTGCCTTCCCTGCTTTTCGGCCGTACCCCCCCCCCCTTGTATTGTGTCCCCTCCCTTTCCTCCTCCGTTTTTGGACCCCCCAAATTGGGCATTTTTGCCCCCGTTTCCTTTATGCTGCTGCCGGGGGTTCGTACCTCCACCCCCTGTTATTGTCCACTCTGGGCCCCACCCCCTTTTTTTTCCACCCCCCGAATGTAATTGTGCCACTGCTTTCCTCATGCTGCGCTGCCGTGGCCCCCCACAATTTTGTCATTTTTGGGCCCGCTGACCCCAAGCTGCTGGGCCCTGCCCCCCACCTGTGTCCCTTGTTCCCCTGTTTTGACCCCCTGCTGCTGCCGGAAAACCCCACACTGTGGAAAAAGTGCCACTCTGTGGCCCCCACCCCCTGATTTTGCCACCCCCAGAATGTCATTTTGCCAAACTCTGACCTCTTGGGTTTTCGGCCCTGCCCCTTTCCCCCTGGGGGTTTTTGGCCACTGTTGACCTCATCCCGCTGCTGCGTGCCCCCCACACTGTATTAATTTTTCCACTCCCTGAACTCCTGCTGTTGCTCCTGCCCCCCCCCTACCTCCCCTCTCGTCATTGTGCCACTTGTGGGGCCTTTCTCCAGTTTTTTTCCACCCCCAGAATGTTATTGGCCAAATGTCCCGACCCCTTTCTGCTGCCCAACACCTCCACTCCTGTCATTTGCCCCCTCTGTGGCCCCTTTTTAAATGTTTTTTCCACCTCCAAAAATGGGTTTTTTTTCCCCCTGAAAGGGGCCTCATGCTGCTGCTGCTTTCCGTGACCCCCAAAACTGTGTCCCTTGGGCCCCCGCCTTACCCCATGCTGGGTGGGGGCTGCTGCCGTGACCTAAAACTGGGGTCATTGTTTCAATGTTGACCCCATGCTGTGGGGGCTGCTGCCCTTTACCTCCCACTGTGGGCATTTTTCCCCTCTTTGGCCTAACTCCCTTTTTTTTTTCCCCCAAAAATGTAATTGTGCCCCTGTTGGGCCCCATGCGCTGCTGCCCTGCCCCTTTCCCCAAATTTTGTTTATTGTGCCCTTTTCTTTATCAAGTGCGGCCCTGCCCTCCACACGGGGTCATTGTGCCACTCTCTGAACCCCTTGCCCCGCTGCCAGCCGTCAAACCCCCCACTCTTTCCCCTTTTGCCACTCTGTGGCCTAATCCCCTTTTTTTTTACCCCCAGAATGTCCCTTGTGCCACGTTCCCGACCCCCCATGCCCGCTGCCACCGTCACCTCCACTCCGGTTAAATTTTGCAACCCCGGGCCCCACTACTGTTTTTTCCACCTCCAGGGAAAGTCCCCTTGTGCCACTGTCTGGGGCCTCATCTTCCCCCAGCCCCGGGCCTCCACATTTTCCCTTTGGGGCCCCTCGTGGGCCACTCCTGTTTTTTTCCACCTCCCGAAATTTAAATTTTTCCATGTCTGACCCAGCTGGCTTTCCCCGGGCACCCCCCATTCTTTTCACTAATTTGGCCACCTGAGCCTCAAACTTGCCCCTTTTTTCCCGCTTTCCCCTGGCATGACTTTTTCAGGCCCACCCTTCCCCCTTGAGTTTTTGGTCAGTTTTGCCCCTTTAAATGCCCATGGGGAAAAATTTTTATGAAGCGATTCTAAAAGCAGCCAGTAAAGGTGTCATACCTAAAACAAACATTGTTGAAGAAACCCAAACCCAAACTCCCCCTGCATTTTTTAAGGGATGGGGCCCAAAGTTCTACAGCAACCCCGAGGCCTGTGGCCTGGAAATACTTTTTTTTTTAAAGGGGGATAAGTCCCGAAGTTTAATTTGGACCCCAAATTTTTTTTTTTTCGGGGAAAATTTGGCGAAGTGACCGAAACCCAATTTTTAGAAATTCGCCCCCTATAAAGGGTTTAAATTTTTATTTGCTCCGTTCAACTAAAAGGGATTTTTCCTTTAAATTTTAAGACCCGATTTTTTGTATTAAAGTCCTGTATGTAAAAACATAAGGGTTTCAGAGAGGGGGTGTACTTTTTTTTTATACCTTTAAATGTATTGATTGAATGGGGGGACAGAATTTTTCCTGATGATCACCTGCAAGCAACCAACTGTGATTGAGAGTCACATGCTAGAACAATGGTTTTGGATTGAAGATCATCTCATACTATCAGCCAGAAGTACCCAAAGGGGTGGAGGGCTACCTTAAAAATTTTAAACTATTTTTTTATTATACACACAGAAATGTGCTTATTCTACTTATTTTCACAGACTGATTTGTGCCGGCAATAGGGAATTTGGGGACCTGGCCCCGTGGGACGTCCCCTTTCAAATTCCCCTTCTTTGGGAATACTCAGCATATTTGTTCAATTCCTTAAAGGGGTTGTCTCACTACAAGGATTGCTTTTTATGTGAAAGATCTTGCAAAAAAATGTAACTTGGGAATTGTGTCCATTAACAAAGCCCAAAAAATTCCCCAGAAAATCCCATCCCCGTAGGGCCTTTCATTGTTTAGGTCACTGTAGCTACAAACCTGTTTCGATCCCCTCCCCGAAAAGGCTTTCCGCGTTGGGGTTTCTTAGTCAACCTTGGGGGTCTTCAAGAGTTTACTGCAGGCCAAAAGTTTTCCACTAAAAGCCAATTTAAATTTAAAAAAAGAAAATGAAAAAACGGACCTGATTTGAAAGAATCGATTTTGGGGGTCAACCCCTTTTAAAAAAAAAAGAATTCTATCCATGGTTTTTTTCCCTTTTCAAGAACAATTTTAAATTTTCCCTTATTTTTGGTATATGATTTAAAACCAAAGTTTTTCAAATAAATTGTTTTTAGTGGGGTACTTTTTCAATTTTTGTCGGGGATTTAATGCTGTATCTCCTGGCCCAAAAAATTTTTTCGGAGGGGAAATGGAATAAAATTTTTCGGGTGGTATGAATAATTAAAGGGTTAAATTAAAAAAAACATCTAAAGCCATTTCAGGTGCTGTGCACTTTCCTTAGTAAATTGACCACTGGTCTTATGCTATATATACCATATCTCTTGCCATTAACTGCAAATTGTGCCAAGATTTAGCTACTGGTGCCCGTGCTACTTTAATAGTAAATTGCAAAGATGTAGTGGTATGAAAGAATATTGCCCATCACAAGGTTTAATACAAAAACTGCAAGATACATACAGTATATTTTTATAAATTAAAAGTTATTATAATTATTTTTTTCTACTATTAAAGGGAACCTGTCAGCTACTTTGTGCTGCCTGAATGACGGGCAGCATATAATAGCTGTAGGTTATCCAGTGCCAATCATGTGGGTTTTACCCTCAAACACTGTGGTATTACAGGGTAAAACACCCAGTGAAGTTGGGCCACATGCCAGGAGAAACTACTGCAGCTGGGAGCGTATGGTCCAATATGTGGCTTCTTCCCGCCCCCTCAGCTTTATTGACAGCTATCTCTGTTTGCCTATAGAGAGAAAGCTGTAAGATTAGCTGATGGGTGGAGGGAAGCCACATAACAAATTGATCTCTCCTGGCCCCTTGGCTTCTCCCTGTATCCAGCTCAACTTCACTGGGTATTTTACCCTAAAACATAGATGATTTTTGGGGTAAAACCTATATGGTTGGGTCTATTTCATGTTGCCTGTCATTTGGGCAGTATAAAGTAGCTGACAGGTTCCCTTTAAAATTTTGTACAATTACTGTGAGATCTCTTTGAGAAGATCACCTAAAATTGCACTGATAAATGATCTTCTAGAAAAATGGTCTTCCAAAAGGAGATGGCAAATATACATACTGTATATATAATATGATGGAACTATCATCTGGTCCAGATTAAGGGGAAGAGGTAGTCTTTTGGAGAGATTTCACTATATTTTGTAGAATACTTTTTATATTATAATCATTATGAATATACAGTTGAAAACAGACGTTTACATACACTATATAAAAAGACACATATGGATGTTTTTCTCACTATCTGATATAAAATCATAATAAACTTTACCCGATTTAGGTCAAATAGGATTACCACAATTACTTATATTTGCAAAATGCCAGAATAATGGCTCAAATGTTTTGGATATCCTTCCACAAGCTTCTCACAATAGTTGGTAGGAATTTTGGCCCATTCCTCCTCACAGAACTGGTGAAACTGAGCCATGTTTGTAGGTCGCCTTGCCCGCACCTACCTTTTCAGCTTTGCCCATACATTTTCAATAGGATTGAAATCAGGACTTTGTGATGGCCACTCCAAAACATTGACTTGGTTATCCTTAAGCCACTTTGTAACCAGTTTGGCAGTATGCTTTGGGTCATTATCCATTTGGAAGACCTATTTCCGCCTGAGCTTTAACTTCCTGGTTGATGTCTTGAGATGTTGCTTCAGTATTGCCACATAGTATTCTTTCCTCATGATGCCATCTATTTTGTGAAGTGCTCCAGTCCCTCCTGCAGCAAAACAACCCCACAACATGCTGCTGCCACCCCTTTGTTTCACAGTTGGGGGGTTTCTTGGGGTTTCAACTTCGGGCCCTTTTTTCCTCCAAAAAATAATAATGTTTATAAGGCCAAACACAGTTTTTTGTTTTGTAACCCCAGGGCTTCTCCAAAAATTAGGGCTTTGTTCCTGTGTGCATTTGAAAACATTTAAACTTTTTTTTTATATGTTTCTTTTTGGGGTAAGGCCTCTTCCTGGGAGGGACCTTTCAGCCCATGTTTATACATATCCCTTTCAATAATAATGTGGATAATGACACAATCTACCAGCTTCCGCCCAATCTTCAAAAAGGGCTTTTTTCTTTGTTCTTGGTTTTTATATGCCACGACAAAACACGTTCATCTCGAACACAGGACCCTCTCCTTCGTCAGGGTTTTTATGGCTGAATTTCCCATCTTGTTTGTACTGCATATAATTGTTTGAAATGGATGAACGGGCACCTTCAGGTATCTGGAAATTGCACCCATGGATGATCCAGACTTGTGCAAGTCCACAATTCTCTTTCTGATATCTTGGCTGATTTCTTTAGACTTTCATATGATGTTAAACACAGAAGCAGTGTGTTTCTGGTGTGCTTAAATAATACATCCATAGGTGCGTCTCTAATTAACTCAGATGTTGCCAATAAATCAGAAGCTTCCAAAGACATGACATCATCATATGGGCTGCCCCAAATTGTTTAAAGGCATAGTAGCCCTAGTGTATGTAAACTTTGCAGGAAGTATTAAAAATGCCTCAAAATATTATCTCTCATTATTCTGGCTTTTGGCAAATAAAATAAATAATTTTGCTAGTTTTAATTGACCTCAAACGGGTAAGGTTTATTCTGCTTTCATGTCAGATAGTGAGAAAAACATGAATATGTGTCTTTTTACATAGTGTATGTAAACTTCTGGTTTCAACTGTATTTTATTGATTGCATTATATTTCTCTATTATTTAGATATTTCAGAATTATTTTAGTACCTGTCTATTTTGTGTCTTGAGGAAATGCAATTTAAAGTTAATATGACCAACTGTAGCTTTTAGAAATCTTAGTCTTCTGCAACTTCAGTTATATACAACAGCAAACAGGTTAAGATGGTCTATACATTATTCAGATGTATTGATCACAATTTACAGTTAAGTCAAATAATAGACCGTAGTTCGTAAATAGTAAATGAGCTACAGGCAACTACCGGGAACTAGTTTTCTCCTGAGGATTTTAGTGACATTATCTGCCTTAGGAAAGTAGAATAAGTAACTGGTATATTTAGATGGAAACTTCTCTTTATACATCTCTGTTACTTGATTTTGCATTGAAGCATTTTAATGAGGTTTTAGTGTGTAATACATTGCCTTTACTATGACATTAGGGAAAGTTTTCCCTTTGTGGTTGGCTATAATCCATGAACACAATCTCATACGACAACAGTGAAGATAGTTTTATTTAGTTCTACGAAGTTTAATATTCTCACATTTGAATACTCTTCTGAGTGTTAGGAAACGTCAATCAAATCAAGTCACACTGTGAGAGTCAAGCTTTGTTGAAACCTTATTATGCAATTTGCTATCCAAAATATAAAGTGGTATGCCCATCTCAGTCATTAAAGGGGTTGTCTCACTACATTGATTCATCTCACCTCAGCCCTGTTTTCTTGGTTTCATTTTGAATTCAGGGGCATGTTTGCTGACTTCCACTAGGCTGCAGTAAAAAGCCAGGTCTCTACTATAAGAACCAGTGCTGGCAGCCTATCATAAGATTGAACAGGTCTGTAGCTATAGTGACCTGAGGAGCTGATGCAGCCCATGCAAGAGGGGATATCTAGGAATAGGTAGGACACTGTTAATGGACATATATTGCAGAGTGACTTGTTTTTGCAAGATCTTTAACATAAAAATCCTTGTAGCGAGACAACCCCTTTAACTTTAAATAGTTCTTGAGCAGGTCATTTACCATCATTCCTGACCAGGCACATTTTCCCTTTTCTTAGTAGACGCAGATCTGAACACTGTTAGTGCTTATTTGCACTCCGTCATTCTACAAATTTTTTCACCTTTTTTCCATGATGTGGTAGGCTTTACTTTTATGTAATCTTTACACGTGTATTATGAGGGAAATAGTTACAAAAATAAAAAATAAAAAATAAAGTCTGCTTTTTACATTTTTTATTTATTTATGTAACAGCAAAAATGTCACTACAATAAGTTTTGCAACTGTGTCATTTTTCTGTATCATATATATGTGATATAAAGTTTTAGTGTGATTGGAGGCAGTGCTAAAAGAGAAATATTAAGCTGAGAGACTTTCTGCCAATGTCTATATGCAACACTCAATGTGTATATACAGGAATGCGGAAAGCAGGGACAGTGTGCTTTGCTTTCAGGGCAGGAGAATGACCCTTCTCTTTCTATGTAATAAACTTTGAATGTAAAAGTATCACTCTGCTTGTCTTGCCATCTTCATCTTATGACAAATACAGCTCTGCTAATTCACATTTATAGCCAGACACCCTGATTAGACAGTGTCACTGTTTTTCAGAACTCTTCCATCGTTAATGTCCTGCTAACAAGCAGAGCTACAAATAGGAGCTAGCAGAGCTGACATGTCGGTTAGTGATGTAGAACCATTCACAGGCCGCACAGGAAGTTGGAGCCTAAGGATATGTGCACATATCGTAAACGCTGCACATTTGTGCTTTGAAATTACTCACTTGCAAGCTCGTAATTTCAAAGTTAATAGGCCATGTAATGGCCTGAGGCAGTTTCCTGCCTCCTATGTCACTTCCTTTCAGACACACACTAAATTACCATCGGAAAATACACAGCGTGTGATGGATGGCCTATATTTTGCATTGATGTCTATGGGTACTGCATTGTATATTGTTTGGGGTGTATCTCGACACTTATTTCACCAAAATTACGCCCAAAATATGTCACAAAATGTGTCCCAAAAGACGTCGTGTGAACATACGTATAGGCGGGGTGAGGTGGAGGGGAGAGTTTGTTTAGTAAAACATTGGCTGCCAGATGGTAAAACCTCTTTAAGGGCTTGTAGAGAGTATTAAAAATATAATTACTTTTGTCCAGGAACAGCTCACACCAATTTAGAAGTTTTATCTATGACAGTTCAGCTCTACTGAAGTGAATATGGCCAATCTGTAACACTTCATACAAGTTGTCAACAGGTTTGGAGCTGTTTTGTAAGAAAGCAGCCATGATAATAGACTTAATGCAAAAAATATTTAAACTTCAAAATTACTGTTAAGTGAGGCATTTTCTTTAAGTATGATGTATAGACTGAAAAGCTATAGTCAGCCCTGACAACTTATTTCCCTAGGACTATGGAAGTGGCTGTAAGGCAGTAAGACCAATAGTCATTGTGACATACTGTATGTCCGTTACTCCCCTCCATGGAAAATCACGAGGCTAAGACATTAAGAATAGATGTTAGAATGGGATTTGCTAAGCCATAGCTAGAACTGTCATTAAACTGCACCTGTCAATACATTGTAAGTAGGAATATGCATTCATGATTGCCTGATATTGTACATGTATCACTGGCATCTGTATGTTATAATACTATGGTACCACTGTATGACCACTAAAATGTACCTATAATATGGGCATTCATTTTGCTCTATTTATTTAATGGGCACTGTTGTGTGATTGGAATTACTTTATGGACATCACTAATACTCTGCTTTGAAATTTTGCCAGATATCATCTGAAAATTAGACACCCAACCTATACACTGCAAAGAAAACAGGAAAAAGATAGTATTTCAGTAAATTATACATTTCTTATTTCCTGTCTGACTGGCAGGATGCCAAATGTTTGCCTGATTTTCACACAATCTCTGTCAAAATTAACTTCAGGCTAGTTCAGTCTATTTTTATAGGACTCAAAAATATCCTGCCATTATCTTTATGGATCCAGGACTAAGGTTCTTGAATGCATCTCATTTAACTGTGAGGACTAAGCAAATAGTATTTGTTATATATTAAGTTCCCAAACAGTTTACAGTGGGAAGATTTTTTTCGCCCTGTTCCTAAGCTATGATGGTCATTGTTATTGGAAGTCAGGGGTAGACATACTGTACAAAATGCTTGTAGGCCAAAAGTCCCCTACAATCACCACCTTACTGTCTGATAGATTGCATGCAAAAGACTCTTTTAGGGACCCTCTAAGCTCCAATATAGGTGGAGAGCGATATATACTGGCACACTGGTGCAAAAATTTACTAAAGATTTACAAGAGAAGATCTATGGAGATCTGATCACCACAAATTAGCAGTAAAGTCCTTTGAAGTCAATATACTAATCCTTCACAGGGCCATCTTCCAGTACTGCTAGAAGCCGAGTGAAATAAACGATCCAAATGCAGTTGGATTTTACAAACTGACTAAAATGTTGTAAGAATGAAAAAGTTTATATGCAAAGGTCTTAATACAGCTTTACAGCACACCATTCTACAACAGTCTTCTATCCGTGAGGCCCTAAAATTTCCAAACCAGCAAAAACATATTATTCTGTTAGATAACAATTCTACTCTTATAACGCTATCTAATAAGTAAAAAAAAAAAAAAACAACCTCCATTACACCTATCATCCTCCTATCTAATGTCTTTCTTCAACTTTAATAGTGAACTATTAGGGGAGCAGTATCAAAATAAGAATATTCTTCTACCATCAATGAAAAATTGTCTACCTGCTATAACAGATGAGTTGTGATTAAAAAACTGTTTATAAACACTATGAACCTCTGTGCACCGGACTCATTAGCATTTGTATTAAGTACAACATCGCCTTTTCTCCAGCAAGAAGGGGAAATTCTATATAATGATATATGACACAATTATATTTTCACAGTACAGCTATGAATGCAATTTAATTCATGTCAATGGAACTAAATTATTGAGCACTTTCTACTAACAGCAAATTATTAGCAGTATAAATGGAATTTTCATTTCTTTCTCTATTATCTATCTAGCACCAATTATTTTTACCTGTAATTAATTTAACGACAAACACCGAACGTATGAAATTAATTAACTTGGTATTATTTTGGAGGGAAATGAATGAGTAATTTCTTCACAACAAGAGAGGTCATTTATTAGTGTTCATGCTTAACCGAGAGACCTATGTAAGAAGTTACCGTTATCGTGTTCTCACAGGCGGGACCCCAGCATGAACAGCTTCTTAAATTGCTTTTCTTCTGCCGAGCTCTGTTGTCATTCTCTGAACTGTCATTATTAACAAATGCATGAACAATATTGATAAATTGTTTTCTCCAAGGAAGAAAAACAACTTTATTTCCATTAAGTAAGTTTTTGCTTTTGCTGGCATTAGGCAGTATTTGCCCTTTAGAGCTTGGAATTTAAATCAATGTTAATTTTATTTATTAGTTATTAGAGAGGTACAGTAAAATTCTTGTAAGTCAGCATCCATTCATCCAGAAAATTTTGAGAGTCGGGCACTTGTTGCTGGCATTACTTTATTAAATACTCTAGAATATCGCAAGATTTAAAAAAAAATTTAATCTGGCATCGGTCTCATGAATGTTAACTTAAAAGAAATTTTACTGGACATAAAATCTAGTAACAATAATCTAAATGCTTCCATAACAACTCTAGCATTATACAGTCTTGGAATTTTAATGTTACACATTGTATTTTTGTCTTAAAGGGGTTGTCCACTTCCTATGAAATAATTAATAGGCAGTTCCTGAGGCCCCATTAAGGGAAAAAAAAACAAAAAACTATACTCCCCTTCCCAGGGGCGTCATTGGGTGATTTTATCCATAGGCTTGTGTCCTGGATGAAGTGGCTGTTGCCCAGAACCTGGCCTGAACTGGTCTAAGTGGGCCAAGCACACAGGTTAGTCTTCTCAACTGTATGCACATCTTTGGGATGCACATACAGTTGAAAGTGACAGTAGAGCAAGGAGAAAGGAGAAGGAGAAATCTGTCGGACACAAGATACAAGAGGAAGGCATTTGGTGGGGTAAAGGAGAAAGGTGAGTATTATTGTTATTTGTTTTTATGACATATCTGCTTACTACTTAGGGGACACCTATATACCAACCTACCTACTGGGGGCACCTATATAACCACATAACATCTGGGGGCACTTATTCTACTGGGGGCACCTATATATCTAGCTACCTACTGGGGGCACTAAAATGTCTACTGAAGGGACCTACACATCTAATTATCTAATTGGGGAACCTACCTACCTACTAGTTCTACCTACCTACTGTGGACACCTACATACCTACCTATCTATTGGGGGCACCTATGTACCTACCTACTAAGCAAACCTATTTACTTACCAACCTTCTGGGGGCACTTATCTGCCTACTGAGGGAGCCTAAATACCTACCTATTGAGGGGACCTATATACCTACCTACGTACTCACCTACTAAGAGGGCCTATATACCTACTTACTGAATGGACCTATTTAACTACCTACCTACTAAGGGGGCCTATATACCTAACCTACCTACTGAGGGGACTAATATATCTACCTACCTATAGATGAAGCGGTCTATATACCTGCCTAACTACTGAGGAGGCCTATCTTCCTACCTACCTACTGAGGGGAACTAGATATCTACCAACCTACCTATTAGGCTAATACAACAAGAATAATGAAGATATTTCAGCAGCAACCATAGAACAAATGAGGAAGCGTGCACGCCAATCAGACCTGGACCAAGGTCTATCAATAGTAAACCAAAAATACGAAAGGCAGCACTTCAAGAAATTAAGAGAATTTATTTACCCAATGGCAGCTTCGTTCCGTTCTGAACAGAACCTTTCTCAAGCAAAATTTTTTGCTTGAGAAAGGTTCTGTTCAGAACCGAAACGTTGCTGCCGTTGGGTAAATAAATACAACAAGTCTGGCTCCTGCCGACCACCTTTAACTTGGTTTGGCTGTTCTAACTGTTCTGCACCTAGATTTAGGGAGACATGTATGAAGAAAGGTGCTTTGAAGTGAATTGTCGAGTCTCGTTTTCATTGTACAATGCGCCTGAACGTATGAAAGTGTTTTTTGTCCAACGTACCTCTCTTATGTGTTTGGCGCATTACGAAACTTAGACACATTAGTAATGCGCCTAATGTCTATAGAGGCTATAGATAGGCTGGAAATAAAAGAAAAGTAATTAGACTAGCATGTCAGTGAATAGAAACTATGGTACTGATCTTGCTGGGTGCACCACAGGTCCCAGCAAGACCTGTGGTGTGATGGCTCTTGCTGTATGTAGAATAAAGGGTAAGAGCAGCACAGGGTGAAATGTATGAAAGGGTTTTTCACCCTTTTTCTGTACAATGCACCTAACTGAGTCTACTATGTCTGATGCACCTAATGAATGTGTAAGGCACATTGTTCGTAAGACTCGACACTGTCTAATGCGCTTAACATGAAGTGGTGTTCTGGGGGCGTTATGGAGGCATGTCGCATCACACTCGTAATATTAGACACATATATGAATGTGGTTCAGTAAAAGTAGGCGCATTGCTGCTCCAACAGGCAGACCTATCTCAATGTGGTCTGCCTGAGCCTGAGGAGTCGAGGTGGAGATAGATTTGCTGTAAGGAGCAAAAATGTCCGATATTTCTCAACTTACAGCAGTACATTAATAAAAAGTAATTTATTAAAATTGTATAAAATTTAATTATTTAAATGTAATGAAAAATGTGATCACATACAATTAATATAAAAATATATAATGTCTCCAAAATATAGAAATATTTCCTAAGAAATGTATTTAAAATTAATAGAATCTAAAACAAATTTTACATTAAAAAACCCATCTGTTCATACATTTTTGACTCAAAGTACACCAAAAAATTGCCACAGCCCCATTCATACGTGCAGCCCTAAGACTTCTGCCTAGTCATTTATTTCCTTGGCACTCAAGGATACTAAGCCTTGTTAGTAAAGAGTAAGAAAAGAGGAGTATAAACCTAGGTCTACACAGCATTGTACAAAAAAAGGACCTGAAAAAAACAACCTAAAAGAGTTTATAAAACTGATTTTTTTTTGTCCACTGCCTGTCAAAAGCTGTTTTTTGGTACATTTTTTGACCCTATTTTTTTCAGAATGCACAGCAATAGATTTCCTATGTATATCTGCAAAAAAAACGCACAAAAAAACAGGCAGAAAAAACCCCAGAAAACATCGGGTGCTTTACATGGACTCCAGTAGTAAATTTTCTGCCCTGCTCAGTCATTTTTTGCAACGTTTCAAAAAACAACCAGCAAATAAAACGAGTAGAAAAAAGACGCTCTGTTTAGACTACAGAACGTTTTTACTATAGAAGTCTATGAGACCTCTTTTAGATGATTTTTTAGTGTTTGTAGAAAATGAAAAATGCTGTAAAAATGGACGTTTTTCTGCCTAACACATATCCTAACACAAAGAATTAGACCTAGTTGAGTGATAAAGAGAAAGCTAATCTTCAGGTAAGCTTTTTATATACAGGTAAGGGTATGTTCACACTGCTTATTTGGGAGCACATTTTACTGAGTATTTCGCCGCATATTGCGCTTTATATGTGACGAAATGCGCACTGCAATTACAGTAATCCATAGCTCTCTATGAGAGCTATGGATTACGCGTAGTCCCCCCGTGCGTACAATAGAATCGTATTGTATGCGCGGGGGAAGAATTGACATATGAATTGTTCACGGCGATTACACACCCCTGACAATGCATGTCAATGGGGCCAGTGGGCTGTCACCCCCCGTGCTTTGGAAATATGCACTGATCAGCACTTGCTTCCAAAGCACTCGGCGAATTGCTGCACATACTATACGCGACTCAATACACCATGTGGACATACCATATTGAGTACAAAGGACTATGAATTAAAGATGGAAGGGGGGACACACCTTCTGCACACTTGTTGATCATATCCGATTAGGAAGTTCAAGTTTATTTAAATATTTATTTATTATTGAGCAGTAAAGTAATTATGATCTTATGTATACAATGACCTGAACCAATAAATTACATAATATATCCTGAATGTCTAGTTTAATCTGCTATCAATCTTTAAGATAAATTAATATCAGAGAGGATTGATGTTTCATTTATTTTATAGTGCTACCTATGTCTGAGATTTAGACCATAGATGTGATAAGAGAGGAATGAAAAATTTTTAATATATTTTCCATCTGCAGGCTTAAATTGAATATGATTTTTTTCCCCTATAATATCCTAATAAATTATAATACAGCATTTTGTAGCAATTACAGAATTGTATGGAAAACTTAGTCCTTCAAAAATAACCAAGCCCCTGAAATTTATGATGGAGAAAATGATCCTTCATTATTTAGTTTAAATAAAATCGGTTGAAAAACTTGATTAATAAAATATACCGTAAAATGTTCTAGCAAGAAGTAAAATATTTCAACATCCTTAGTGCTTATAATAAAGTGTGGTGTTCATCATAGGCTCATTACTCAGTAAAGGAGCAATGACTGATTCTCAGCTGCAATTATATTTCACTAGCAGTAATGGATACAACGCGGATAAAATAGTTAAGACGTTTCATGTGAAATACATATTTTTAATAAGTTCTCACATCCTCACTTAGTAAATTCATGGAGTCAGGTGTCTACCCTGATGTCTACATGTTCTAAAGGTAGATTATTGAAGCAGAGAATGGCAAATTAAATGAGAAATTACCAATAAACCATGGAAAACTGGATGGTGCAATAAAGTACACAGTGGTTTAAATTAGCCGCTATAGTTTGAAATCTCTTAACTATTTAGATTATAGCTTAAAGGGAACCTGTCAGTTGATTTATGTTACCCTGTCTCAGAGCAGGACATGATAAAGGGAGAGAAGCCGAGCTCCGTGATGTATAGGTTTATATGATTTATTGCTGAATTCCTGAGTAAAAAGCAAATTTAATTTTAGAAGTGAACTGGAAAATCCCGTTTAACCCACCCACATACAGTGATTGACAGATTGCGAAAACAGACCATTAGGGGGACATTTTCACTTTTTTATTTTTTTTAGGGGGTGGGGGAATAGTACATTCCCCCAGTTACAGGGGAAATCCATCCTCTGAACTGACTGTAGAGCTGATCTGACATTCAAGTGGCTGCTGGTACCAGGAGCAGGAAGCTGTTTGTGTATACACAGTGATAAAAAAGCAGGGATGGCAAAAATCAATCCTGGTCTTCTTAGTGAAGAGCTAGCTACAATTGATAGCCGAATCTCCACCCCACAGAGCTGTACAATTAGAGCGAAATGTCCCAATACTCAAACACCGTTTTTTTGTCTATTTTGTGACAAGAACACGTTTGACGCCATATTGTCCATGTAAATGAACTGTCTGTCGTACAACAAAACTAGGTGCATTATACACCAGGCATGACACCTTGTAATGCGTCTAAAAAAAGAAGGTGTCGACAGACCCATTACAAAACTCAAGATATATATGGCGCGATTTGTGAAATGCACCTTTTTTTGGGGTAAAAAATGTTTAAATATGAAAAGGGAAGGACGCAATTTTTTTAGAGAATCGTACTTTGTGGCCATTTTACACTGATTTAGGCCCAAAAAAATGCCCCCTTTTTGACATGTTGCCCTAGGTGAACTGCATTCTCTGCAGAACATCCATGCAAAATTAAACGGATGCTTAAATTTGGTTTAAAAAAATTAGTGATTTGAAAACACTGTAGCCCTTTTTTTCTGTATCCAAAAACCCACAAAATAAAGAGGTCCATTTCCCTCCCGAACTTCATGAATAAATCCAAAAAAAGGTGTCAGCATAGGTGTCTCTTTATTTAAAGTAGAATCCTAGTACAAAAAAGTGACTTTTCGACTCAACAGAGTCTATATCAAGCATCATGCTTGATAAAGACTCTATTTGTCAAAACATTGCTTAAATTTGGTGGTCAGTCGCCCAGTAGTTAAAAGACATGTCCCATTTTCCTAAGTAGGGTCTGCAGCCAGCTCGTAGGGAGATATGAGCTGTCTGCAGAGAACGGGAAGCTGGCCATGCTTGCACAGTTCTCCTAATTGTTTTCTGTGAGATTTCTGATTTTAGATGAGCTCATCCACTCTGTTATATTCAGAAATCCAATAGGAAGGAATTGGGTGAACTACTTAAATGCATCCATCTCCCCATTCTCTGCTGACAGCTTCTAGCTCACAATGGACAGGCTTGCAGAACTTACTAGGTCACATGGGACCCCTTTGACTTCTTATTAATACTTTATAATATAAAAAGTGGCAGAATTGCTATTCTCTTACAGCCAACCAAGAATGAAAATGTTACCAATCTCATGCAGACCTTTAGATTTGGAGCATTTCAATTTCTGTTTTTGATGTCATGTGAAACTGACATACAAAGTTTGGCGCATTACACTCTTTGCACCAAAATGTTTGGCGCATAACACTTTCATTCATACTGTCATATTATACACTCCTCTATATGTATTTAGAACTGGTGGGTCGGCATCAAGTTCCAAAAATGGTGCATACAAATTCATAGATGTCGTCTTATGTGCTTAAATTTGCCAACATATAAGGTTGTGTTGCCTTTTAAAAATATGCCCCATTATTTTTTTAATGACAGTAAAAAAATAAAAAATGCTATCAATTTTCCTACATAATAATTTAAACCCAAAGCAACAATAATCTGAGTATTTTTATCTTAAAAAACAGCAAAATGTAATCATTTTAATTGTACAGTATCAAAAATCTACAATTTTTTTGAGTACAGACGATCAAAATGTAATTTGAGAGAAAGTTTGACAAATATTTTAATAAGGGGATATCT
>JAODAL010045446.1:0-31927 GCA_025379985.1 Phyllomedusa bahiana
AGGTCCCCAATGCAGTCCGACAGCACCACCACCGACCAGTACCACGGCCTGGGCCCAGGAACACCGTCGCCGACGGAGCACCCGGTTGTTGGAGAGCGTCTGAAACAAGTGGTGCATCCTAACCCACGGCCTGTGCAGAGAGACAGTTTTGCCCCAGGTGATCGGGTCATGGTCAGGAGTAAGAGGCCATCTGGGAAGTTGGATGGGAGGTGGGAGGTGGGAGGCGGTCCCATATGTGGTCAAGAGAAGGGTGGACCCTGCCATCCCAGTCTACGAGGTAGAGCCGGTAGGGACAGGGGGCCCATCACGAAATCTGCACAGAAATATGTTGAGGCGCTGTGATTTTGAAGTGCCCGAAACTACGCCCGAAGTACCTACCCCTGTTCAGCAGTCTCCCTTAGTTGAGGAATGGTGGGCTGTCCCATTGCCGGTGTCAACTGAGGTTCCAGCTGTGACAATCTTGCCACCCAGGGAGATAGTGGAGCAGCCAACAACTCCTTCCCCAGGGGAGGTGCCTGAGGCCCCTGAACCTATAGCCCCACGTAGGACGCCCAGATCCAACGCTGGTGTACCCCCCAGCGCTATGCGCAAGACGAGTTTGTGTGGGGAGGGTTGTCGAGGACGCCAACTTCTAGTGGGGTGGTATGTGGGATAGTGGGCCAGCCTCACTGTGTTTTCTAAGTAAAATCACATGCATGACAGTTGTGAAATGTTTCTTTGTATTCTACTGTTTGGCCACAAGATGCCGCTATGTTCAGTTTCCAGTATATGCAAATGAGGGACATGGTATAAAACTGGCACATGGTAGCAGCCAGTGCTGGCAGCCTATCAGGAGAGATTGAACAGGTCTGTAGCTATAGTGACCAGTGCTGGCAGCCTATCAGGAGAGATCAAACAGGTCTGTAGCTATAGCGACCTGAGGAGCTGATGTAGCCCATACAAGAGGAGATATCTCAGAATAGGTAGGACACGGTTAATGGACACATATTGCAAAGTGACTTGTTTTTGCAAGATCTTTAACATGAAAAGCAGCAATCCCTGTAGTGAGACAACCCCTTTAAGTCAAAACAAAACAGATGGCTTGTCTCCAGCCTAGACCATCTAGCCGCTGACTGAACATGCAGAGATTCCCTAACATTGGTCTGGACCCACCACGCAGAACCACAAATAGTACGTTCACACAGCGTATTGGGGGGGGCGTATAGTACAGCTCTGCAGCTGTTGGGAAACTACATCTCCCATCATACCCACTGATCTAGATTATATATATGCTTGATTGAAGTTGTAGTTTACCAACAGCTGCAGAGCCAACGTTGCAGACCCCGAGTTAGATATAGATATATATATATATATATACACACACACAAACATACACAGAGGTGGTCCTTAACCTAGGGAAGCTCTCACTAAGAAATGAAGCAAAATCAGAACAGCAATGTACTTGGTTTTGTTAGTTAATCAATGTGGTGGGAAGACCCCTTTAACTTGTAAGCACATGTCACATATACACGCCATGATCCTGTTACACTTTACTGTCTGTGCATGTATTACAGGAGTGCCAACCACCAAATACCTTCCTGCTTTTGATTGGCACCGGTGGCACATTCGCCTGAAGTCACCAAGTTAAGCAAACAGCTCCTTATCCGATTATGCACACAGCGTTATTATTACTGGCTCCGGGGTTAACTCTTCGCTGCACACAGACCTGCAGAACATTTAGGAGGCTCGCAGGGAGCGGCAGAGCGAGGGGAGCACAGGGAGCGGCAGAGCCAGGGGAGCACAGGGAGCGGCAGAGCGAGGGGAGCACAGGGAGCGGCAGAGCGAGGGGAGCACAGGGAGCGGCAGTGAGAGGGGAGCACAGGGAGCGCCAGAGCGAGGGGAGCACAGGGAGCGGCAGAGCCAGGGGAGCACAGGGAGCGGCAGAGCCAGGGGAGCACAGGGAGCGGCAGAGCCAGGGGAGCACAGGGAGCGGCAGAGCCAGGGGAGCACAGGGAGCGGCAGAGCCAGGGGAGCACAGGAGCGGCAGAGCCAGGGGAGCACAGGGAGCGGCAGAGCCAGGGAGCACAGGGAGCGGCAGAGCCAGGGGAGCACAGGAGCGGCAGAGCAGGGGAGCACAGGGAGCGGCAGAGCCAGGGGAGCACAGGGAGCGGCAGAGCCAGGGAGCACAGGCAGCGGCAGAGCCATGTGAGCACATGGAGCGGAAGAGCCAGGGGAGCACAGGGAGCGGCAGAGCCAGGGGAGCACAGGGAGCGGCAGAGCCAGGGGAGCACAGGGAGCGGCTGCGAGTGGGGAGCACAGGGAGCGGCAGAGCCAGGGGAGCACAGGGAGCGGCAGAGCCAGGGGAGCACAGGCTAGCCATGGCTCTAGACTGCTGGCTTGCCTTGGCCCGACCGTTCATATACCATGAACGTATTTCCCATAAAGTTGGGTTTGTGGTCCCTCTGATGTCCTGCATCTTCAGCCTTGGATTTTGTTCCTTGCCGCTCTTTGGCCATTTGTTGTAGACTGGAGCGCAAGCGGTGCACAGATCGCAGAGCAGTTTTTTGGAAAAAACTCTGAAGCGGGCCGCCTTGCTTATTCCGTCCTGTATGGCACGGTCATGGGGCTGCTGGTCATAACCATCGTTCTCCTCAACGTGGACAGAATGAGGCGTCTTTACAAGATGCATAGACGGCGAACCCTTAGGAATACCATAGACCAGGGGTGTCAAACTGTGGCCCTCCAGCTGTTGGGAAACTACAACTCCCATCATTCCAGCGGTTATAGATTATACAAATGCATGATGAGAGTTGTAGTTTCCCAACAGCTGGAGAGCCACAGTTTGACACCTGTGCCATAGACACTAAAGTTGGACACCGGCCCATGAACGTCAAGCAAGCTGGGATGGAGGAACTAGACCACCTTCTCCTCTTGGCCATCATGACCGTCTTATTGGTGATTTGCTCACTACCTCTTACAGTAAGTACTCTCTGAACTAAAACCTTATGGTCAACGGTTTTGGCTTTTGGCTCCCATCTTCTGCCAAATTGTGCCAGTCTGGTGGTCCAAGGGGTGTTCCCAGTCAAACTGGGAGTGCTCCCAGACTGTTTTGGCTCCCATCTTCATTAAAATTATGCAGGTCTGGTGGTCCTAGGGGTGGTCCCAATCAAACTAGGGGCACTCCCATACTGTTTTGGCTCCCACCTTCTGCAAAATTGTGCAGGTCTGGTGGTCCTAGGGGTGTTCCCAGTCCGTTTTGGACCCCAGCTCCTGACAAATTGTTTAGGTCTGCCTTGTGGGTAAAAAAAGGAAGAAAACTCTTATAATAAACATAACTAGTCCTTTCCAAAAAATAAAGGAGACACCATCTGTAGACATCTGATGCAAGGTTCTTGCCCCCACCTATCTCTAGGGAATTTGGCATTGGCTGGCAAGAGAGATGCTTTCTACAAATCTCAGGATGGGTACAGATTTTCATTGAAGTGACCCCTGGTGTATGGAGACCTATTTTCAGGCAACACTTCATGGGAATATTTTAAGTAGATTAGTTCTCCTTCAGAAGAAAATCTTATATTAGCCTCACTAAAAAAATACATAAATAAAAATGCACTTTTAGGGTCATTGGGTTTAACCCAGCACAGCCTTTTCCAATGAGGGGAAGTGGTTAGGACATTGTATGTATCCAACACAACCCCAAATTTGCAGGTCTGAATGGAATTTAAAGGGGTCATCCAGTTAAATAAAACAAAAGCTTTAAAAAAAAACAAAAAAAAACAAAACACTTGCCCCCTGGTTCCAGGCCGCTCCTCAGCTCCTCAGGACTGGCTCCTCTTCACTCCCAGGTTCACATCCCAACACAGAGGAGATGGTCACACTCCATTCACTCACAATAAAACATGAGCCTCTCCCGTGTGTTGGGATAAGAACCCAGAAGTGAAGAGGAGTGGATTCTGGGGAGCTCTGGAGCAGCAGCCAGAGGTCCCAGTGACGGCCCGAGGCCAGCCAGAGGCCCCAGAGGCGGCCCGAGCCCAGCCAGAGGCGGCCCGAGCCCAGCCAGAGGGGGTCCCAGAGGCGGCCCGAGCCCAGCCCGAGGTCCCAGAGGCGGCCCGAGCCCAGCCAGAGGGCCCAGAGGCGGCCCGAGCCCAGCCAGAGGTCCCAGAGGCGGCCCGAGCCCAGCCAGAGGTCCCAGAGGCGGCCCGAGCCCAGCCAGGGGCCCCAGAGGCGGCCCGAGCCCAGCCAGAGGGCCCCAGAGGCGGCCCGAGCCCAGCCAGAGGCGGCCCGAGCCCAGCCAGAGGCGGCCCGAGCCCAGCCAGAGGCCCCAGAGGCGGCCCGAGCCCAGCCAGAGGCCCCAGAGGCGGCCCGAGCCCAGCCAGAGGCCCCAGAGGCGGCCCGAGCGGAGCCAGGGCCCAGAGGCCCCGAGGGGCCAGGGCCCAGCCATAGGCCCCAGAGGGGCCGGAGGCCCAGGGGGGCCCGAGGGCCCAGAGGTGGGCCCCAGCAGCCAGGGCCCAGAGGCGGCCCGAGCCCAGCCATATGCCCCAGAGGCGGCCCGAGCCCAGCCGGAGGCCCCAGAGGCGGCCCGAGCCCAGCCGGAGGCCCCAGAGGCGGCCCGAGCCCAGCCGGAGGCTCCAGAGGCGGCCCGAGCCCAGCCGGAGTCCCCAGAGGCGGCCCGAGCCCAGCCAGAGGCCCCAGAGGCGGCCCGAGCCGAGCCAGGGGGCCCCAGAGGCGGCCCGAGCCCAGGCAGAGGCGGCACGAGCCAGCCAGAGGCCCCAGAGGCGGCCCGAGCGGAGCCACGGGCCCCAGAGGCGGCCCGAGCGGAGCCAGGGGTCCCAGAGGCGGCCCGAGCGGAGCCAGGGGCCCCAGAGGCGGCCCGAGCGGAGCCAGAGGCCCCAGAGGCGGCCCGAGCGGAGCCAGAGGCCCCAGAGGCGGCCCGAGCCCAGCCAGAGGCCCCAGAGGCGGCCCGAGCCCAGCCAGAGCTCCGAATAAATTGTACCCTTGAGGAGAAGGCTACAAATTTAATCCCCGAGGATATTATTATTACTCAAGGGCAGACTATGGGCTGATGTTGTAATCCAGCTATTGTAAAAATTAAGTGATGCAATCCTCCTGCTCATTTGTAGTTCTGTCATAATAGGGAACTACATCATGCAAATCACAAAAACCCACATTGAGGGGCTTTCCCGGCAGAGGAGCTAACACTTACTGGTTGTGGTAAAGAATCTATGCAGACCACAGATATTTATAATGTGCACCACTACTGGGAGCCTCACTGATTGGGACAATGGGGGGAATATGTTCATAATTTAAGTTCCCGGGCCCCAGTGCGAAACCTGACACAGGGCCCCGCACCAACCATGTGCCGGTTAGAATACCAATGCTTGCCTTTGTAGCAGAAGGGCTTTTGGGTGGCCTCAGGAATCAGAACCCCTGCGCCCCTCATAGCTTTACCCCAGTCCTTATCAATAACTCTCCATAGACTAAAATCAGGCAAGAAGTGTAGAGAAGTTATCCATTCTCCTCAATGAGAGTTCCCAGTACAGGGGAGCTTTGTGTTCTCTACATTCTGTTCTATGGGAGTTCCCACGCTGTGTTCTCTTCATTCTCCTCTATGGGAGTTACCAGTACAGGGGAGCGCTGATGTCTCTCTCATTCTCTCAATGAGGAGTTTCCCAGTACGGGGTGCTTGTGTTCTCTACATTCTGTTCTATGGGAGCGCTGTGTTCTCTTCATTCTCCTCTATGGGAGTTACCAGTACAGGGGAGCGCTGCATTCTCTTCATTCTGTTCTATGGGAGTTCCCAGTACTGGGGAATGCTGCGTTCTCTCCATTCTGCTCTATTGGAGTTCCCCGTACAGGGGAGCGCTGGGTTCTCTGCATTCTCTTCTATGGGAGTTCCCAGTACTGGGGAGAGCTGAGTTCTCTCCATTCTTCACTATGGGAGTTCCCAGTACAGGGGAGCGCTGTGTTCTCTCCATTCTCCTCTATGGGAGTTCCCAGTACAGGGGAGCACTGTTTTCTCTCCATTCTTTTCTATGGGAGTTCCCAGTACAGGGGAGCGCTGTGTTCTCTCCATTCTCCTCTATGGGAGTTCCCAGTACAGGGGAGCTCTGTGTTCTCTCCATTCTCCTCTATGGGAGTTCCCAGTACAGGGGAGCGCTGTGTTCTCTCCATTGTGTTCTATAGGAGTGCTGTGTTCTCTCCATTCTGTTCTATGGGAGTTCCCAGTACAGGGGAGCGCTGTGTTCTCTCCATTCTGTTCTATGGGAGTTCCCAGTACAGGGGAGCGCTGTGTTCTTTCCATTCTGTTCTATGGGAGTTCCCAGTACAGGGGAGCGCTGTGTTCTCTCCATTCTCCTCTATGGGAGTTCCCAGTACAGGGGAGCGCTGTGTTCTCTCCATTCTGCTCTATGGGAGTTCCCAGTACAGGGGAGCGCTGTGTTCTCTCCATTGTGTTCTATAGGAGTGCTGTGTTCTCTCCATTCTGTTCTATGGGAGTATCCAGTACAAGGGCAGAATCATCGTCCATATTCCCTGCGCCCCTCATAGCTTTACCCCAGTCCTTATTCATAACTTCCATGATTCAGATATCAGGGAAGTGTAGAGAGTTATCCATTCTCCTCAATGAGAGTTCCCAGTACAGGGGAGCTTGTTCTCTCACATTCTGTTTCTATGGGAGTTCCCAGTACATGGGCGCTGTGTTCTCTTCATTCTCCTAAATTAGAGTTCCCAGTACAGGGGAGCGCTGTGTCTCTCCTTCTCCTCCAATGAAGTCCAGTACAGGGGAGCTTTGTCTCTACATTCACTATGGGAGCGCTGTGTTCTCTTCATTCTCCTCTATGGGAGTTACCAGTACAGGGGAGCGCTGCATTCTCTTCATTCTGTTCTATGGGAGTTCCCAGTACTGGGGAATGCTGCGTTCTCTCCATTCTGCTCTATTGGAGTTCCCAGTACAGGGGAGCGCTGTGTTCTCTTCATTCTGTTCTATGGGAGTTCCCAGTACTGGGGAGTGCTGCGTTCTCTCCATTCTCTACTAGGGAGTTCCCAGTACAGGGGAGCGCTGTGTTCTCTCCATTCTCATCTTGGGAGTTCCCAGTACAGGGAGCACTGTTTTTCTCTCCATTCTTTTCTATGGGGTTCCAGTACAGGGGAGCGTCTGTTCCCCCAAATTACCCTCTATGGAGAGTTCCAGTCAAGTGGAGCGACTTGGTTCCTCCTAATGTGTTCTAAGGAGTGCTGTGTTCTCTCCATTCTCCTCTATGGAGTTCCCATTACAGAGGGTGCGTGTGTTCCCCCATTGTAGTTCTATAGGTGCTGAGTTCTCCCTCCATTACTGTTATGCGGATTCCAGTCACAGGGAAGCGCGTGTGTTCTCTCCTTCTCCTCCTATGGAGTTCCACAGCTACAAGGGAGCGCTGTGTTCTCTCCGATGTGTTTATAGGAGTGCTGTTTCCTCCATTTGTTCTAGGGGACCCCCCAGAAACAAGGGGACGCTGTGTTCTCTCCATTTTTCAAAGGGGGGTTCCCGTACGGGGGGAGCGCTGGTTCTCTCCATTTGTTCTATGGGAGTTCCCTCGGGGGAGCCGTGTTTTCCCCATTCCCTCTATGGGAGTTCCAGTCGGGGGGAGCGCGGGTTTTCTCTCCATTTCCTTAGGGAATTCCCAGTACGGGGGCCGTTTTCTCCCCATTGTGTTCTATAGGGTGCGTTTCTCTCCTTTTGTTTTTGGGGGAGTATCCAGTAAAAAGGGCAGAATCATCGTCCATATTCAGAAATCCCATAGAACAGAATGGAGAGTCGTGTGCAAGCATGGCGACTTTCAGCAGCCCTTTCCCGAGATAGATGTGGGTCCCAGAGGTGGGATCTGCATCTATCAGATTTTGATGGCATGCCCTATGCATAAATATAATAAAAGTCTGTGTTGGGAACAGCCCTTTAAGAATTTTTAGGATCCAAAAATCCCTTAAAATAAAAAGCCTCATTCAACTTTACAGTTTTTGAGGGGTTTTTACCCTGTACCCCAGCCCCCCCCATGATTGAACCACATCAGACCTACAATGGACATAAGGTGCGGATATCTATGATGTGCACCTGTGGCCGCCACACCGCATCCAGCAGAGCAGCGAGCACGTTGTGCATTACATAATGTAAGTAGGTTTATGGCCGTGCAGTATGAATAGCTCGATTATATAACTGAGGCCAAAGCCAAGAAGTAGGAGGAAGAATCCCGACCATATCGAGGAAATTCCTGCTTCCTCGTTACGAAGACCGGAACCAATTATATGTAAAAACTTACAGAAGAGAACATGGAAGAGTATATACACCTGTAGGACGCAATGGAGGGGCGGCACAGAGCCCAGCACCAAGAGAGTCACATCCTGTTCATTTAGATGTTGCCAAAATACAAACATAGATTTACATATTACAAAAAGCATAAATCTACATAAAAAATTATTATAATACAGGATAAGTAATGTATGTACAGTGACTGCACCAGCAGAATAGTGAGTGCAGCTCTGGAGGATAATACAGGATGTAACTCAGGATCAGTACAGGATAAGTAATGTATGTACACAGTGACTGCACCAGCAGAATAGTGAGTGCAGCTCAGGAGTATAATACAGGGTGTAGCTCAGGATCAGTACAGGATAAGTAATGTATGTCCACAGTGACTGCACCAGCAGAATAGTGAGTGCAGCTCCGGAGTATAATATAGGATGTAACTCAGGATCAGTACAGGATGAGTAATGTATGTACAGTGACTTCACCAGCAGAATAGTGAGTGCAGCTCTGGAAAAGATGTAATAATATACAGGGAATATAACTCCAGGAAAAAAATTTTTCAGGTTTTCAGGAAAGTAATGTATTTACACAGTGACTGCACCAGCAGAATAGTGAGTGCAGCTCTGGAGTATAATACAGAATGTAACTCAGGATCAGTACAGGATAAAGAGTAATGTATGTACAGTTGACAGCACCAGCAGAATAAGTTTAGTTGCCCCGCTCCCGGAGGATAATACAGGATGTAACTCAGGATCAGGTGCAGGATAAGTAATGTCAATGTACACAAAAATGGACTTGCACCAGCAGAATAGAGTGAGTGCAGGCTCTGGATAAGAATACATGGATGGTAATCAGAAGATCAGTACAGGATAAGTAATGTATGGACAGTGACTGCACCAGCAGAGTAGTGAGTGCGGTTACTCCAGATCTGTTTCATGATTGACACTAAGGCAATGTTCACACGGCTTATTGCCGGCATAATTGCGGGGCTGGATTTCGCCCGGCAATTACGCCGGCAGCCGTGCAGCGGGGGCGGGGGGGCCGCCAGCTCGCCGGCCCCATAGACACTCATTATCCATGGTGCGAACACGCCGGAAATAATGTGCATGTCACTTTCCCCCCCCGCGGCGGATTCGCGGAGCGGGGAGAAGAGACGGAATCCACAGTTCTCTATGAGAGCAGTGGATTACCGTGGTTACTGGGACGGATTCCAGCTGTACTGCAGCGCAAATCCGGCGCGCAGTACGGCTCCAAGCAGTCCCAGAAATAGCCGTGTGAACGAGGCCTAACAGTGGCTGAAGGATCCCAGTGACTATAATGGGATCTGTTGCGTTTCCATCACAAAACTGATCTGATGCCATTTAAGCGATGGACGCTCCGAACAGAACCTACGACACAGATATAATTTTGGCCTTGTTGTATGTACTGATCCTGAGTTACAGTTGTATTTTACAGTCTGTGATTCATCTGCTCTCTCCTCGTGATAGAACACATGACCCGGGGTGCGGGTTATATCGCTGTATGAGCTTTATGATTTATTAACCAATATAAAAATAATTTCTAGTTCTGAGAAACATTTGGAGACTTGAATTATCATTTCCTCCCCAGAGATCAGTCTGCAAAGCAAAAATGCAATTTACAGTGTGTGGAGGAGCCATCTGTGGGATGAGAGGACGGGGAGCGGTCACGACCATCCTCCAGGATTAGATTAGCAGCTCACTGATGATTATTAAGGATATTTTGCATTCATTCTTATACAAGGAACGTGCACAGAAGCTAGAACTTCTGCATCTTCCCCCCAAAAATTGGAGTCACCCGTCATGGGTGTTTCTAGGGTTAAAATACAAACGCTTTGAATTCCGAAGAATAACAAAAGAACCTGCAGCACCGCACATTACCACTAGGTGGAGACGTCAGCATTTTTCTATAGCAGCCCACAAGACGCTGGGGACTACAACTTCCAGCATGCCCCAACAGGCCGTGGCTGGGTGTTGTAGTCCCACAACAGCTGAGCAGTCTGCACCCTGCTGGTCTAGTCTAAGATAGAGTGAATGAGATTTTTAACTGGACTCTGTGTACTGGATCTATATATCACAAGGCAATATGGGAAAGGAGCTGAGAAACTCAAGCGCCCTCTATTGGATGTAACAAATCCTCAATTTGCTTTTGACCCAGTGGATCTTTGGAAAGCAAAAGGGATTCTACCAACCCAGATCACCCACTGTAACAGCCTTTGGGGGGTTTTGCCCTCTAGTAAGAACAGGTGATGCTGGTTTGGGATAGGGGGGCAATGAGGGGCTAAAAAAGGGAAGTTACCCCAAATTTGAGGGCATTTGAGCTTCTCTTCCCTTCCAAATGCCTTGTGATTGCGATGCTTCTTGGAGTGCAGGGGGAAATTTTAAATCTCCACGGCCCTATAGGCGCTCCCCCCCAAGGAATTCCCCCCTTTCTGAGCCCCATTCCCTCCCACTCCCAAGCCCACGCTTACTCTGTATGACGAGGGGCAAACCCCCCGAAACGCTGTCACAGATGGGTGTGCTGGCTTGGCCAATACCCTTTTGCCCCCCAAAGACCCCGTGGGTCAAAACAAAATTGAGGATTTGTTACATTAATAGAGGGCTTGAGCTTCCCCGGCTCCTTCCAAAATGCCTTGTAAAATTTGCAGGTGCTTGGGGATGCAAAGGAAATTTTTCGAATCCCACAGCTTTACCCCCTCCCCCTAAGAGGATTTCCCTTAGGGAATCTTATTCATTGAAGAATGGCACCCATAACAATGATGTAGAATTTTATTTGAAACTCTTTTGGCCATAGGCAATGCTCGCTGGTCCACCGGGGCAGGGGCAAAGATAGAAGACCTCCTGGACGCTCCATTCCCCTCCTGGCCCTTTAAAAACCCCTCGGGGACGGGTTTGGGCTGCGGGTTTACATGGCTGAAAACTGTTCACGGCTTCAGCGGGGATGAACAGATCGGGAGTGAAGGAGACTGTCCGAGAGGTAAGGAGTAGAGTTGATTGATTAATCGAGATCGGCAAAGATTGGGATGGTAAAATCGGATAAAAATCGCCATCGCGCCATTTTTTTTTCACCTTATTGATTTAATGGGGGTGCTTTTAAATGGGAAAAAAAATTTTTTATGGTTTTAAAAAACGATTTTTTCCAATCCGAAAGACCTCTGTGGGGGAAAAAAATTTTTTTTACTATCCCCAACAACCAACGACAGGAAAGGGGCCCGAAACCCCTTGAAACCCTTTTTTGCCTCAAAAAACATTTTGAAAAAAGACAGAAATTTTCCCCTTTAAAAAAAGCAAAAATCCAATGAAAAAAATTTTTTTTTTTAAAGTTAGGGTATGCTCACACGGCGTATTTGCGGGGGGTAATTCAGCACGGAATTGTGCTGCAATACACCCCAATTATGCCCCGCAAATATGGCAACTCATAGCTCTCATTGAGAGCTACGACTACCTGCTGTTTTCCCCGGCGTACGATAAGCGCCGGGGAAGAGAATTGACGTGTCATTTCTTCCCGGGGCTTATGCGCCGGGGAAAGCGGGGGCTTGGAGGAGTCGTGCTGTGGAAATACATATGTATATAAAATATTTACACTCAATACTTTTTTAGATTAAATATTTGTTTAGTTGATTTTTTTGCACACTTAGGGCCACATGTATGAAAACTGTCAAGTACTAAAACTCACCTTGTTGCCCTGAACCAAAACAGGCCCCCTTTATTTCATATGTGCTCTGGAAAAAAAAAAGGGGCCTCTGATTTGGGTTCTAGGCTCTGATTGGTTGCTAGGGGGAACAAAATGAGTTTTTGCCTAAAAGTTTTTTATACATGGGCTCTTTAAATTTTTTTTATTTATATATGTTTTGTGAGTTGTTTTTTTATAGCTAAATTTTATGTACTTATATATTTATATCTTCTACACAAATATAAACATATAACTACACATATACAATATCTCACAAAAGTAAGTACACCCCTCACATTTTTGTAAATATTGTGTTATACCTTTTCATGGGACAACACTGAAGATCTTACACTTTGATATAATATAAAGTAGTCAGTGCCCGGCTTGTATCACAGTGTAAATTTGGTGCCCTCAGAATAACAGCACACACACATCAAAGTCTACATCACCGAATGGTCTTGGCCACTGCGCTGCAGCTCAGTGTCGGGGTGCTGTCAATCTTCCTGTTGCCTCGGCCATCTTTATGTAGAGCAACAATTCTTTTTTCCAGATCCTTCGACAGTTCTTTGCCATGAGGAGTCATGATGCATTTCTAGTGACCAGTATGAGTGTGAGAGCGATAACACCAGATATTACACACCTGCTCCTAATTCCCACCTGAGACCTTGTAACACTAACACTAAGTCACATGACACTGTGAAGAGAAAATGGCAAACTGGGTACAAGTTATCCCTTTTCACTTAGGTGTGCACTCACTTTGGTTGCCACTTAGGTGTGCACTCCCTTTTGTTGTCACTTAGGTGTGCACTCCCTTTTGTTGTCACTTAGGGATGCACTCCCTTTTGTTGTCACTTAGGGGTGCACTCCCTTTGGTTGACACTTAGGGGTGCACTCCCTTTTGTTGTCACTTAGGGGTGCACTCCCTTTGGTTGACACTTAGGGGTGCACTCCCTTTGGTTGACACTTAGGGGTGCACTCCCTTTGGTTGCCACTTAGGGGTGCACTCACTTTGGTTGCCACTTAGGGATGCACTCACTTTCATCAATTGTCACTTAGGGGTGCACTCACTTTTATCAATTGTCACTTAGGGGTGCACTCCCTTTGGTTGTCACTTAGGGGTGCACTCCCTTTGGTTGTCACTTAGGGGTGCACTCCCTTTGGTTGCCACTTAGGGGTGCACTCCCTTTTGTGTTGCCACTTAGGGGTGCACTCCTTTGGTTGCCACTTAGGGTGCACTCCCTTTCATCATTGCCACTTAGGGTGCACTCCCTTTCAGTCAATGCCACTTAGGGGTGCACTCCCTTTCTCAATGCCACTTAGGGGTGCACTCCCTTTCATCAATTGCCACTTAGGGGTGCACTCCCTTTGGTTGCCACTTAGGGGTGCACTCCCTTTGGTTGCCACTTAGGGGTGCACTCCCTTTGGTTGTCACTTAGGGGTGCACTCCCTTTTATCAATTGTCACTTAGGGGTGCACTCCCTTTGGTTGTCACTTAGGGGTGCATTCCCTTTGGTTGCCACTTAGGGGTGACCTCCCTTTGGTTGCCACTTAGGGTGCACTCCCTTTGGTTGCCACTTAGGGGTGCACTCCCTTTGGTTGCCACTTAGGGGTGCACTCCCTTTGGTTGCCACTTAGGGGTGCACTCCCTTTGGTTGCCACTTAGGGCTGCACTCCCTTTGGTTGCCACTTAGGGGTGCACTCCCTTTGGTTGCCACTTAGGGGTGCACTCCCTTTGGTTGCCACTTAGGGGTGCACTCCCTTTGGTTGCCACTTAGGGGTGCATTCCCTTTCATCAATTGCCACTTAGGGGTGCACTCCCTTTCATCAATTGCCACTTAGGGGTGCACTCCCTTTGGTTGCCACTTAGGGGTGCACTCCCTTTCATCAATTGCCACTTAGGGGTGCACTCCCTTTCATCAATTGCCACTTAGGGGTGCACTCCCTTTCATCAATTGCCCACTTAGGGGTAGCACTCCCTTTCATCAATTGCCACTTAGGGTGCACTCCCTTTGGTTGCCACTTAGGGGTGCACTCCCTTTGGTTGCCACTTAGGGGTGCACTCCCTTTGGTTGCCACTTAGGGGTGCACTCACTTTCATCAATTGTCACTTAGGGGTGCACTCACTTTTATCAATTGTCACTTAGGGGTGCACTCCCTTTGGTTGTCACTTAGGGGTGCACTCCCTTTGGTTGCCACTTAGGGGTGCACTCCCTTTGGTTGCCACTTAGGGGTGCCCTCCCTTTGGTTGCCACTTAGGGGTGCCCTCCCTTTGGTTGCCACTTAGGGGTGCACTCCCTTTGGTTGCCACTTAGGGGTGCACTCCCTTTCATCAATTGCCACTTAGGGGTGCACTCCCTTTCAATCAATGCCACTTAGGGTGCACTCCCTTTCATCATTTGCCACTTAGGGGTGCACTCCCTTTCATCAATTGCCACTTAGGGGTGCACTCCCTTTCATCAATTGCCACTTAGGGGTGCACTCCCTTTCATCAATTGCCACTTAGGGGTGCACTCCCTTTTTATCAATTGCCACTTAGGGGTGCACTCCTTTCATCAAAATTTCCACTTTTGGGGTGCACTCCCTTTCATCAATTGCCACTTAGGGGTGCACTCCCTTTCATCAATTGCCACTTAGGGGTGCACTCCCTTTCATCAATTGCCACTGAGGGGTGCACTCCCTTTCATCAAGTGCCACTTCGGGGTGCACGCCCTTGCATCAATTGCCACTTCGGGGTGCACTCCCTTTCATCAATTGCCACTTAGGGGTGCACTCCCTTTGGTTGCCACTTAGGGGTGCACTCCCTTTGGTTGCCACTTAGGGGTGCATTCCCTTTGGTTGCCACTTAGGGGTGCACTCACTTTTATCAATTGCCACTTAGGGGTGCACTCCCTTTGGTTGCCACTTAGGGGTGCACTCCCTTTGGTTGCCACTTAGGGGTGCACTCCCTTTGGTTGCCACTTAGGGGTGCATTCCCTTTGGTTGCCACTTAGGGGTGAACTCACTTTTATCAATTGTCACTTAGGGGTGCACTCACTTTGCTTGCCACTTAGGGGTGCACTCACTTTGCTTGCCACTTAGGGGTGCACTCACTTTGCTTGCCACTTAGGGGTGCACTCACTTTGCTTGCCACTTAGGGGTGCACTCACTTTGGTTGCCAGCGGTTTAGACATGTTGAGTTATTTTGAGGACCCCACATTCCCCTGTGATACAAGTCGTGCACTGACTACTTTACATTGTATCAAAGCGTCAGATCCTCAGTGTTGTCCCAGGAAAATATAGTAAACAATATCTACAACAATGTGAGGGGTGTACTTACTTTTGTGAGATCCTGTATAATATACACACACATGGGGAAGAGCAGTACAGGTGCTGCTGGATAGGAGCGTGACCAGCAGAGAGCAGTGTAATCTCGTATATTATATTATTGGTGTTGCTGGAAGCCCCATTTGGACGCTGTAGATATTTCGTTTTATGCATTTAACTATTTGAACTACTCGTTTTCTTCCGCTTACAACTTGAAGCCCTGTTCATCCTGAGCTTCATGGTTCATGAACAGAATTCAGAGGGCCCCACCACCTAATGCTAATAAATGGTAACCAGCAGCACAGGTAGCAATAACTATTATAAATAATACCGCCACATAATGGTGCTGAAGAGCAGAAAGCCACCAACTACTTGAACCAGAGCGAGACCCCTCAATCTCCCCATAGTGGCTGCTATGGCTATAGTGACGCCCATCAATAGAGTATCTAACGAGTAAACCAGGGGAAGCGTCAACCTTTAGATTTGCGCATGTATTGCTTTATACGAGGATGAGCAATGCCTCCCTGGGCCTGTACCATCTGCAACCTATAACTCTTAGGCTATGTTCACACGGCTTAATTGCGGGACGTAATTATGCCCCGCAATTACGCCGTGTGGACGGGGGGCGGGGGGGAGCGGGGGAGGGAGCGGGGGGCTGGCACTTCGCCGGCCCATAGACAATCACTGCTAGCGGCGCGTATACGCCGCTAGAAAGTGACAGGTGAATTATCTCCCCGCCCGGCGGATTCGCCGAGCAGGGAGAGGAGACGTAATCCATAGTTCTCTATGCGAACTGTGGATTACCGTAATGAATGGGCCGTTTTCGGCCCGTAATTGCCGCACTTCGGCGCGTAATTACGGACCGAAATACGCCCATTTTAAGCCGTGTGAACATGCCTTAAGGCCTCGTTCACACAGCTTATTTTACCGCGGATTGGCGCCGTACTGCACGCCGGATTTGCGCTTCAGTACGGCGCCAATCCGCGGGCAGCAATTACGGTAATCCACTGCTCTCATTGAGAGCAGTGGAATCCGTCGCTCCTCCCCGCTCGGCGAATCCGCCGCAGGGGGAGAAAGTGACATGCACATTATTTACGGCGCGGACGCGCCGTAAACAATGCATTGTCTATGGGGTGGGAGCGGCGCCCCCGCCGCGCTCGGCCCGCCCCGTCCCGCCCCTTATTCACGCCGGATTTGTGCGCTCAATACAGCGCACAAATCCGTCGGGAATAAGCCGTGTGAACACGGCCTTATGGTTATAGCATCACCACTCCCAACCTGCTATCCCCAATAGCTGCAGATATAGACGAACCAGGCAAATAAAAGGGACCCTGTCACATTGTTTCCACTGACCCTGTCCAATCATAGCTAACAGTCAGTGAGTAAGTAGAATGGTAACGCCCACTTGACATTCATTAACATATTTCCAGGAGGAGCAACAGAGGAACAGCACAACACAGAAATATAAGAGAAGAGGGTCCAGGATTGGTATTACACAGGGAACACAAGGGTTTACTAACACAGACCGGTCAGAGGAGGTCATGGGTCATCTTTAAAGGGGATGTATCGCTTCTTTAGTTCGGCTGATTCATACTGCTCTCAGCTTCTCAACTCTGCAGATGCAGGGGCGTTTCTTCCCCTCCCAGCTGGGTGACATCATCCCCCCTTCACTGTTCATGCTGGCTCCCGAGACCCCCCCCCCCCATCTCTGAGTCCACATGTCACTGTGTCACTCCCTCTGCAGCCTTATTTTGTAAGATCTGTATACATGCCACAGGCTGCATTCAATCTAGACTGAGCACTGATTTCTTCTCCTCTCACAGCTGGAGATTTGCTACAGTTGAATCCAGCTTTCTATGAACGGCACAGATCTCCCTTCTATGCAGGAGAGTTAGGCACCGAGACACAACTGTGCTGTTTTCTGATTGTAGAATCTGCTGCAGTTTGTTTCTGCTGGGTGTGTAGAGAGAAATTGCTACGGCCCCTAACTCTGAGTCAGAGAGGCAGGGATCGACACACAATTGTGCTGTTTTCTGATTATAGAAGCCCTGCAGTGTTATTCAGTTTCTTCTGGCTGTGCAGAGTGAAAATGTGCCGGTCCCTTGCTTTGAGTGAGAGGCAGAAATGCAAGCTCTGTGAATACAGCCGTGGGGGGCTGAACAGAATGTAAATGAGCTCTCAGCTAGTGAAATACAAGGAGGAGGGATCCGACCAGCACTGGAGATCAGTGTAAACAGAAACAGAAGAGAAGGAATACTGTGAAAACAAGACAGCTTTGCTAATGACATCTAATTGCAAAGTTGCTTGTTTTCACTGTCCCCTTATTCTGAAGACCATTTAATGAAATGATACAACCCCTTTAAGGAGATCCTGTAGGTCAGGAACATGGGTCTGACTAGTGAGAAGATACCGATCACCTGATAGGATACATTACAAAGCTTCCTAAGTTTCCATTATCCGCGACTCTCTGACCCCCTCTCTCTTCACAGGGGCGCGTCTACGTGGGACTATTCTCTGATGAAGCCAATGAATACTACGACCTCATCGTCCTCTGACTCTTGTCCTCCAATGCTATAGTGGATCCCTGGGTGTGCATCATTTTGCGGACACCAAATTTTCTCCTGCACATGAACCGTCTCTGCTGCAGGTGGAAGCGAACCCCGACCACTGGGAGGAGGCTTCCATCTCCAGCCGGATGTACTAATGCACTACTCGCTGACGGCAGGGAGGACGCCAGCACTCAGAGCAGATAATAGTTATCAGACTTCTACATGGGATGGAAAAGCACAGATAACAATACCTTAAAGGGAATGTGTCACCAAAAATGACTTATTGTTTACCTCACATTTTTATGTGAAAACATTTAAGAATTTTTGGTTATTTTTTTTTATTTCCTGTATCACTTTCAATATGTTTAAAAAACTCTTACATTTTGCAGTTCTCATTTTGGCCACTAGGCCTAATAGTCTGACACTTCCTGTTCTGTAAAGAAAACTTTTCTGCAGTCTCCTCATTATCAGCACAGGCAGGATTACACTGAGAGGAGACACCAATGTGTATAGAGAACACAGGATCCACCATTCACTATAGACTGATGCCTCATGTTCTGTAGAGATCACTTACCTGCAGTCTCCTCATTATCAGCACAGGCAGGATTACACTAAAAAGGTGACACCAATGTATATAGATAACACAAGATCCACCATTCCCAATAGGAGAGGTTACAGCTTCCCCTCCCTGCACACTGACTTCTTCCCAGGTCACAGAGCATGCCCCAAATTCTCTATAGAAGTAAATGATCTGCTCTGTTCACAGTGCTATGCCAACACCCTAAGAAGTCAATGGGTCTGCTCTGTTCAAGCTGAGCCACAACACTCTCCTTTTAGAAGTCAATGGGTCTGCTCTGTACAGGGCTATCCCCACAACACTCTCCTATAGAGTCAGGGGTGCTCTGTCACAGCTTCTATTCCCACAGCATTCTCCTAAAAAGTCATGGTCTGCTCCTGTTCACAGGTCTATCCCCACAACACTCCCCTATAGAAGTCAATGGGTCTGCTCCTGTTCACAGGCTCCTATGCCCACAACACTCTCCTATAGAAGTCAATGGGTCTGCTCCTGTGCACAGGCTGCTATGCCCACAACACTCTCCTATAGAAGTCAATGGGTCTGCTCCTGTTCACAGGCTCCTATACCCACAACACTCTCCAAAAAAATTAAAGGGTCTGCTCCTGTTCACAGGCTGCTATGCCCATAATAATCTCATATAGAATTCACTGGGTCTGCTCCTGGTCACAGGCTGCTATGCCTACAACACTCTCCTATAGAAGTCAATGGGTCTGCTCCTGTTCACAGGATCCTATGCCCACAACACTCTCCTATAGAAGTCAATGGGTCTGCTCCCATTCACAGGCTCCTATGCCCACCACACTCTCCTATATAAGTCAATGGGTCTGCTCACGTTCACAGGCTCCTATGCCCACAACACGCTCCTATAGAAGTCAATGGGTCTACTCTTGTCCACAGGCTCCAGTGAAGGGATTGGGAGAGAGGTGGATCAGCCGGGGCGCGGGTTTAAAGGGCTGTTTCCACAAAGCAAAGTGTACTGCACAAGTCAGCTCTCAGTGACCATGAATGAAGAGGTCAGCACTTGCTGCCTTTCTTCTCATTCACTTCTATGGGAGCTCTTGAATATAGCAGAGTCTGTGCATCAAGCTATATTTGGGAACTCAAATACAAGTTAATGGAGAGGACACAAGAGCCACCCTCCTCATTCTCATGCACGGTCAGCTTGCAGCTAGCTGAGAGCCGACCTGTGCAGTACACTGCTTTCTGGGACACCCCTTTAAGGATGGATTGAACGGGAGCAAAAGTGCTAGACGGGAGGTCACAGAGAAGAAGGTTACATAGTATGGTTGAATAAAGACCCGTGTCCATCAAGTTCAACCAAGGGTGGGGAAAATGTGGGTGAAGGGAGAGAGACAAGGACTTTAAGCCCAGCCTCACCACTGGTGAATGCCCTGAAACCCACAAGGCAAGAACCAATCTGCTCCATGGAAGAACCCAGCTCTGACCCCAGAGCCTCCACCAGCCAGGATCCAGAATTTTACATGGCTACGTACACATTAATATTCTTTAGATAGCCTTTCCTGAAACCTTCAACTGTTCCTGCTGTGACCAGCTCCTCAGGAGGCTATTCCACAGATTCACAGTTCTGACAGTGAAGAACATTTTTCTCCTCTGGAGATTGAATCCTTTTTCCTCCAGCCGAAGGGAATGTCCCCTTGTCTTTTGAGGGGGCTTTACATGAAATAATTTCTCCCCATACTTTTTGGAGGGACCATTTATATATTTATATAAATTAATCATGTCCCCCGAACCCGTCTTTTCTCAAGACTAAATAAGTTGAATTCTACTAACCTCTCCTCATAACTAAGATGCTCCATTCCCCTTATAAAAGTTTGGTTGCTCATCTTTGGACTCTCTCTAAGATGCTCTATTCCCCTAATAAGTTTGGTTGCTCGTCTTTGCAACCTCTCTAGCTCCATTACATCTTTTCGATAAACTGGAGCCCAAAACTAAACAGCATATTCCAAGTGAGGTCGAACCAATGCTTTATACAGCGGTACAGTATTCGAGGCGGGAAATGATGAGGGCATGTGTTATCTGATCTTGTGTCACAACTAAAGCTATTAGTAAGTGCTGAGAAAGTTCAGATACCACGAGTTAATCCATTTATTATGTATCTTCTATAGTTTGTAGGCTTGTATTTGATAATCTATCATTAGATTGCCGTCATCTATCACCAACCAGAACACGTCACATTTTTTGTCCATTAAAAACCATGCGTTACTTCCGAAAAGTTATCAAAAACTGAATTGAATTCTCAATAGTTAGATATTAGAGGCAGCCCAATGAAAGCCCGACTCCTGGGCCACGTGTCTGAGAATGGGGCAACACTAATCCGATACCCGGTTCCTATGACGCAGCTCTATGTATGGAAGGAACAGCAGTAAATAATCAAAACCTTAAAGGGAATGCGTCATCAAAAAATTACTTATTGTTTAACTCACTTTTTTATTTTAAACACATTTTGTAGGAATTTTTGGTTATGTTTTTTTTTTAATTTTCCAGATCACTTTCAGTATTTTTTTAATAATTCTTAAGTCCTGCAGTTCTCACTTTGGCCACTAGGGCCTAATAATCGTCTGACATTTCCTGTTCTGTTTAGAGAGCTTTTCAGCAGTGTCTGCTCATTATCAGCACAAAGAGGGTCAAACTGAAAAGGAGACACCATTGTGTTACAGAAAACACAGGATCCACCAGTCACAAGAGGAGATGTCACAGCTCCCCTCTCCCCTCCCTTCACAGTGAAAACTCTCCTATAGACGTCTATGGGACAGAATGTGTCTTAAGAATCGTATGTGCATGAAGCTGCTGTAAAGTATCTCTCTGACTGCTGTTAAAGCAGTGCAAGTAAGAATGTCTTCCCCACAATCATAAATCGACGGCCGAATAGAGAAATCTACAATCAGGAAATAAAAACGACAGAGGAAAAGAATATGGATCAGGGGCTTGATTTAAAAAGGGAAAAAAAAATTGGCGACAGATTCCCTTTAACAGAAACAACAAAGCAAAGTATTTATCAAGTTACTCAACTTCTAGAAAAAACGTAAAAAATTCTGAGAAACACAATTTTGCCTTAAAGTGACGTCTGTGCTGATTCAACGACGGTTCCCATCTACAGAGGAGGGAAGGGTCTTAACGTAACCCAGGTCAGGAGACGTCGCCGGTTCGGGCCGTAGACGCAGGGATGGCGCGGAGTCGCTGGTTATGCTCACTGTGATTTAGCCATCAGGACCGGTGGATGCGGGAGAGGTGTCGGGCTGCTCTCCGGGCTGGGCGCTACGGCCAAGTGATAATAAATGGCAGCATAGTCTAAGTGACGGCCACTAAAAATATCCAGAAAATCTACGTAGAAATTTGAGCCGTTTACTAATCTCACTAAAGAACACAAAAGGTGAGCTGTACAAGCTACATCAAGACCAGTGTGAACAGCAGGGCCAATACCAGGGCCTAGTGCAGTGTTCTCAACTCCAGTCCTCAGCGCCCACCAACAGGTCATGTTTTCAGGATCTCCCACAGAAAGCACTGACAACAATTATATCACCTGTGCAATGCTAAGGAAACAGAAAGCCATGACCTGTTGGTGGGACTTGAGTTGAGAAACACTGTTCTATGGTGATTAGGATAAACATGCTGTATGCTTAACAAGGTAGGGCAGATGGGGCACCAGATACACCTGGAGTTGGCCTTGATCAATATAATAGAGCAGACAAGTACAGTGTCAGATGAGAGGTAACGGGGTAGACTACTCTCGAGGGGTCTGACCAGAGGAGATGACTCCTGAGAGGGAAGTCATCAGCGGGGGTCCACTGGTGAGGCAGACTTGCGTGGGAGGGGCCAACCTCATGGGGCCGACCCCAGGGAGGGGGGGGCTGTTGAAGGGCAACCTCATTGGGCCGACACAGGGCGGGGGGGGCCCGGGGGCCCGGGGGGAAACCCTTGTGGGGCCGGCTCACGGGGAGGGGGGGGCGGGCGGACCTTGTGAGGCCGGCCCCGCGGGGGGGGGGGGGGGGGGGGGGGGGGGCGGGTTCTGTGGGGCCGGTGGCGGGGAGGGAGGGGGGATTCGTGGGGTGGTTCGCGGGAGGGGGGGCGGTTTTGGACCTCGTGGGGCCCGGCTCGCAGGGGGGGGGAGGGGGCGGGGCGGACCTCGTGGGGCCGGCGGGTGGGGGGGGAGGGGCGGGCGGACCTCGTGGGGCCCGGATAGCGGGGAGGGGGGGGCGGGGGGGGGCGGACCCCGTGGGGCCGGCTAGCGGGGAGGGAGGGCGGGGCGGACCTCCCTGGGGCCCGGGTGGCGGGAGGGAGGGGCTGGCAGACCTCGTGGGGCGGCTGGCCGGGGGGGGAGGGGGTGGCGGACCTCGTGGGCTGGCGGACCTCTGGGGCGGCGGGGGATGGGGAGGGAGGGGTGGCGGACCTGTGGGTGCTGGCAGGGAGGGGCGGGCGGACTCGTGGGGCGGCTCTCGGGGAGGAGGGGAAGGGGGGCGGATTCTTTGGGGCCCTCGCGGGGAGGGAGGGGCGGGGCGGACCCCGGGGGCCGGTGGTGGGGAGGGGAGGGGTTGGGGGACTCGTGGGGCGGGGGGTGGGGGGGAGGGTGGGGGACCTCGTGGGGCTGGGGGGGGGGGGGCTGGCAGCCTGGGGGGCGGTGGCGGGGAGGGAGGGGCTGGCGAACCCCGGGGGCTGGGGGGGGGAGGGGGGGGGGAGGACCTGTGGGGGGTGGTGGGGAGGGGGGTTGGCGGACCTCGTTGGGGCGGCTGGTTTGGGAGGGAGGGGCTGGCGGACCTCGTGCGGCTGGCAGGCGGGGAGGGGCGGGCGGGCGGGACCTGGGGTGGGGCCGGCTCTCGGGGAGAGAGGGAGGGGCGGGCGGACCTCGTGGGGCCGGCTCTCGGGGAGAGAGGGAAGGGCGGGCGGACCTCGTGGGGCCGGCTCGCGGGGAGAGGGGAGGGGCGGGGGGGGAAACCTCTTGGGGCCGGCTCTCGGGAGAGAGGGAGGGGCGGGCGGACCTCATGGGGCCGGCTCTCGGGGAGGGAGCGGTGTCCGGTTGGGCGGACCTCGTGGGGGCCAGCCGGGGAGGAAGGGAGGGGCGGGCGGACCTCATGGGGCCGGCTCTCGGGGAGGAAGGGAGGGGCGGGCGGACCTCATGGGGCCGGCTCTCAGGGAGGAAGGGAGGGGCGGGCGGACCTCATGGGGCCCGGCTTGCGGGGAGGGAGGGGCTGGCGGACCTCATGGGGCCGTCTCGCGGGGAGGGAGGGGGGTTCGGTTAGGCGGACCTCGTGGGGCCGGCCCTCGGGGAGGGAGGGGCGGGCGGTCCTCATGGGGCCGGTTCCGGGGGGTGGGAGGGGTGTCCGGTTGGGCGGACCTCGTGGGGCTGGCCCACGGGGATGGAGGGAGGGGCAGGCGGACCTCGTCGGGCCGGCTCGCGGGGAGGGAGGGGCAGGCGGACCTCATGGGGCCCGCTTGCGGGGAGGGAGGGGCTGGCGGGACCTCATGGGGTGGCTCGGGGGAGGGAGGGGTGTCCGGTTGGGCGGCCCTCGTGGGGGGGCCCCCACGGGGAGGGAGGGGGCGGGGGTCCTCATGGGGCCGGCTCACGGGGAGGGAGGGGGTGTCGGTTTGGCGGACCTGGTGGAGCCGGCCCACGGGGATGGAGGGAGGGGCAGGCGGACCTCATGGGGCCGGCTCTCGGGGAGGGAGGGGCAGGCGGACCTCTTGGGGCAGGCTTGCGGGGAGGGAGGGGTGTCCGGTTGGGCGGACCTCGTGGGGCCGGCTCGCGGGGAGGGAGGGAGGGGCGGGCAGGCGAGCGTACCTCGTGGGGCCGGCTCGCGGGGAGGGAGGGGCGGGCGTACCCCGTAGGGCCGGCTCGCGAGTACAGGGGAGCCCAACCTTGTGGGGCCGGCTCCCGGGGATCAACCTATTGGGCCAGATACACCTGGAGCTGGCCTTGCCCAGTATAATAGAGCAGATATGGGGCCCCCTTCAGCTATTGTTCTTGACTCTTCCTTCTTGCCACTCTCTGCATTTCTCATTGAAAGTCATCCCCAGGCTTGCAATATTCAAGGGCCCACCTGTGTGAGCCTAGTCCTCTAACTAAACCTCCTACCAGCAAATATAATGCAATGACTCTGCAGAGCATGTTCCAGTCTACACAGAAAGGCTGGCTGCAAAAAACCTGGACGTGTCGGCCGACTAGTGATAAAACAGGAATATTTCAGGGCGTGAATATAGCGAATCAGACTCTTTCACTGGAAAGGATTAATCATATGAGGTCAGTGATTGCGCAACTACTCGGAGATAAGAAGCGTGAAGTAAATCAAACAGTCGCACAATAGACCGAAATTATTCCAGAGGAGGTTTGTATCTCACAAGGGAGTAACTCAATAGAGGAAGCTTCCAATTATAGATTTTCACACGCTGTAAAACACGCAGGAATCTGAGGCGAGCACTTTCATTTCCCAGTCAGCGACCACGAGGCGATTAGTACGAGCTCACACATCTGTATGGAGGACGGGGTCACCGGCCGCAGACAAATGGGCAAAGGTGAAGATGAAGCTCAGGCTGCAATATGAGGTTCTGCTAAACATAAAAGATTGAGACAGATCAAGCAAAGAGGTCTTACCGCCGGTATTAAAGGGGTACTCTTACCATATAGCCTTAAACATGTAGGCAAAAGTATATAAAGACGATTACTAAATACATTGCTGTTCTGATTCTGCTTCCTTTCAGAGGTAAAGCAGTTCTTTTCTCTTGATTGAATACACAAGTTTCCCTAGTTTCCGACTACCTCTCCCTGCTCTAGCAGCCCTGGATGGGAAGCAGACATCACTCCTTGCTGTGTCTTATCAGCAGCACAGGAGCTTTTTTCTTATGACAAAATGTAACCCTTTAGAGCTCTGTAGCCTTCTGCACTGCTATTAAAACCTCACTATTACCAATGTCCTGTAAACGACTCACAGCCTGAACAGGAAGTAGGAGCCTGAAGCTGTAGAGAGGCCCACAGCTTGAATAGGGAACCAATTCCTGAAGCTGTAGAATTGCCCACAGCCTGAACGAGAAGAGGGAGCTTGAAGCTGTAGAACCGGCCACAGCCCGATCAGGAAGCAGGAGCCTGAAGCTGTAGAACCACCCACAGCCTGACCAGGAAGCAGGAGCCTGAAGCTGTAGAACCACCCACAGCCTGACCAGGAAGCAGGAGCCTGAAGCTGTAGAGCCGACCAGGAAGCGGGAGTCTGAAGCTGTAGACCCGTCCACAGCCTGACCAGGAAGTAGGAGGCTAAAGATAACTGTGAAGAGCTAAATAGACAACAGAAATCTTCTTTAAAGATAAAAGTGCCCTTGTACCTTTAGGGTGTAGCTCTAAGGGGTGCAGAGACAGTCATCACATCTGGGACTGGTGTCGGAAAGAGCCCAATTGCTCTGACACATAAGACACCAGTATCGTGAATAGCATTAGGTGAGGATGTGACACATGATAGATTTTTGAATCCGGGCCCCAGTGCTTCAGCTCAAACCTCTGGTCATTAAGTTAAATACATACATGAAGCCCAGCAGTAATAAAATTGTATTATCATGACCCTTTTAAATCCAACCCTCTGTGCTGATCACATTTCTACACATTTTTATAGTATTCATAATCCATAAGGAGCCAAAACTAAAAAGATGACTTTTTGCCTACCTGCTGCCACCACTAGGGGGCACGTAATGAATATTTAATGTCCATGTATAGCTCGTATTCAGTAAACTAGTCAGCTCCCTCTAGTGGTGGCTGCAAACGGACAGAATTTTATAATTTAACAAAAGTTTCTGTAGAGGATTTGGTGCTCTGTGTCAGAAAAATGATGTACACAAAAACATCTCTGGATTGAGTAATAATGCCCCAGACTGCCCATGTATGCCTTCAGACTGCCCAGCACCACCTACTTTGGGGCAGAACTTGTGCACGACTTGCCCCTTTGTGGCTTTTTGCGGGGGACAAAACGGAATTGATTGGAAATGCCCTAGACCTCTATAGTATGCCCCCAAACTCTCCGGGAACACACATTGTAGGGAAGGAATTGTGCCAGACCTGCCTCTTTGGGGTCCTATTCATGGGGCATCAGGAATGCACTAAATTTGGTTTCACTCTTTAAGGGGTATACTGTACCTACCTCAGATGCTGACTTGGCTCTATTTAAACTTCCCACAGAGGAATCCTGGACCCTTCATTGTAAAGATTGGGGCAGGTCCCAGAGGCGAAGAATTAAAATAGTTACAAAACCTGGCGCCCCTCCTGCTCTTTTCTTTCCACCCCAGCGAGGCTTGATTGACAGGTTCCCAGTTGTGGACAGGGCACAAATAATCAAGTATATGGAAGATTACTTAGAGAAAATGTCTTCAATTTCTAAATTTATCTGAAACACAGGATTTACTACAAGGGATCGGGCCAGAAAGGGAAAATCTAGCCCGTCAGTATTGCTCTGCTCTGCACTGATGAGGGGCAAAACCCCGAAACAGCTGTATGCAGATGAGCTAATATCCCTTTTGCTTTCCAAAGACTCTGAGTCAAAAGCAAATTGAGGATTACATCCAATAGAGGGCGCTTGAGCTTCTCAGCTACTTTCCCATAATGCCTTGTGATATACAAGTGATCTGGTTAATAGAGGAGCAGTCCACTTTGGTTTTTGTCTTTTTTATTTTATTTACTCTGGTGGTTTTGGAAAACAAGTGCACAACCTATTTTCACATGACCTAAATTTTAGTCTCGGCAGAAGAAAGGGTTAAAACATTTCCATTTATTAGAGGTCTATGGTTTTATCACTGGAAGGAAATATGAACCCTCTCAGTGAATAATCGTTCCCATGTTTGTACGACCGGTTTTACTCAGAATTTCATAGTTGCTGCAGAACGTGTCGTCCTCCGGCTGCTCCGTTCCTGCCATATTGGATCAATTACGATAAATTATGAGGAAATTACAAGTCGCTCAGGATTGTCATAACCTAATAGAGGGCTCTGTATGTGGGGCACGGACAAGCGAGGAAGCCACCGTTTCTATGTAACATTTTTATAGCTTTTGTTCATATTCTAGATACATTTTTGCAAAAAACGGTTTTGTCAGAAGATGAACGGTTGAGAACATTTCTTTGCAAAGTGAAAGACTAATGTATAAAAAATAATGAAATCCAACAATGGTCTGTAGAGATCACTTCTCCGCAGTCTCCTCATCAAATGCAGGATTGCAGTAAATGGGAACATCAAGGTATAGATAACACTGTATCCACCATTCATAATAGACGGACACTTCCTGGTCTGTAGAGATCACTTCTCCGCAGTCTCCTCATCAAATGCAGGATTGCAGTAAATGGGAACATCAAGGTATAGAGAACATTGTATCCACCATTCATAATAGACGGACACTTACTGGTCTGTGGAGATCACTTCTCCGCAGTCTCCTCATCAAAAGCAGGATTGCAGTTAATGGGAACATCAAGGTATAGTGAACATTGTATCCACCATTCATAATAGACGGACACTTCCTGGTCTGTCGAGATCACTTCTCCGCAGTCTCCTCATCAAATGCAGGATTGCAGTAAATGGGAACATCAAGGTATAGAGAACATTGTATCCACCATTCATAATAGACGGACACTTCCTGGTCTGTAGAGATCACTTCTCCGCAGTCTCCTCATCAAATGCAGGATTGCAGTAAATGGAACATCAAGGTATAGAGAACATTGTATCCACCATTCATAATAGACGGACACTTCCTGGTCTGTAGAGATCACTTCTCCGCAGTCTCCTCATCAAATGCAGGATTGCAGTGAATGGGAACATCAAGGTATAGATAACACTGTATCCACCATTCATAATAGACGGACACTTCCTGGTCTGTAGAGATCACTTCTCCGCAGTCTCCTCATCAAATGCAGGATTGCAGTAAATGGGAACATCAAGGTATAGAGAACATTGTATCCACCATTCATAATAGACGGACACTTCCTGGTCTGTAGAGATCACTTCTCCGCAGTCTCCTCATCAAATGCAGGATTGCAGTAAATGGGAACATCAAGGTATAGAGAACATGTATCCACCATTCATAATAGACAGACACTTCCTGGTCTGTAGAGATCACTTCTCCGCAGTCTCCTCATCAAATACAGGATTTGCAGTAAATGGGAACATCAAGGTATAGAGAACATTGTATCCACCATTCATAATAGACGGACACTTCCTGGTTTGTAGAGATCACTTCTCCGCAGTCTCCTCATCAAATGCAGGATTGCAGTGAATGGGAACATCAAGGTATAGATAACACTGTATCCACCATTCATAATAGACGGACACTTCCTGGTCTGTAGAGATCACTTCTCCGCAGTCTCCTCATCACAGACAGGATTATACGGAAACGCTCCAAAACCCCTTTGAATACAGCATCAAAATCAGTCGTGTGAACATACTCTTAGGGCATGTCCACACTGCACAGGTTTTCGGACGGTTTGCGGTTTTTCAGACCGCCTGAAAAACCGTCTGAAAATGAGCACAATGGTGCTCTATAGAAATCCCGTGCAGCAGTCCCCACTACATGAGTTTTCCACCCGGCGGTTTTGTCGCCCACGAGCCGCTCAAAAGACATTGAGCATGTTCATTCCTCCGTCCGGTTTCCGGACGGAAAATGAACACTTGAATGGGAGGGGGGAGGGCTCATCGTGGAGGAAAGCCGCATACCCCCCCCCCCCCCCCCCGCAGCCGTGGGGACGGGCGCAAAACTGGAGAAATAGCGGCCGGCAAACCGACCGGTATTTGTCCACTGTCGTGGGGACACAGCCTTAAAGTTTGTGGAGGAGAAAAGTTTTGGTTTTTTGCCACTCTCACTTTGCCTTTCACCACATAATGGTCACGACATAACTCTACTCATAGGGTTCCTGTCTACACAGCAAAGCTGAAAGGTGCACTAAATAATTTCAGGTCTATTATATCTGTGCTAGTGGCTGGTGTGAAAGCGGATGTTTTATTGGGAACTCCCATAGAACAGCTCGAAATGAGATCACCCCTAGAACCGCATGGCGGGAGGACAGCGCTCCCCTGTACGGGGAACTCCCCTCGAACAGTCTGGAGCGAACACGGTGCGCCCCTGTACTGGGAACTTCCATAAAACAGAATGGAGAGAACACAGTGCTCCCCTGTACTGGTAACTCCCATAGAGCAGAAAGGAGAGAACACAGCGCTCCCCTGTACTGGGAACTCCCATAGAACAGAATGGAGAGAACACAGTGCTCCCCTGTACTGGGAACTCCCATAGAGGAGAATGGAGAGAACACAGTGCTTCATGTACTGGAACTCCCATAGAGCGAAAGGAGAGAACAACACGCTCCCTTTACTGGGAACTCCATAGAACAGAATGGGGGGGAGAACACAGCGCTCCCTATAGGGGAACTCCCATAGAGGAGAATGGAGAAAATACGTGTTTCCATTACGGGAACTCCCAAAAGGGGAGAAGGAAGAACACAGCACTCCTCGTACGGGGAAAACTCCCATAGAGGAGAAGGAGAGAACCAGCATCCCCTGACGGGGAAAACCCCCAAATAGAGGAGAATGGAGAGAAAACAGCGCCCCCTGTTGGGAAACCCCAAAACAGAATGGAGAGAAACGCCCCCTGTACTGGGAACCCCCATAGAACAAATGGAGAGAAAACGCGCTTCCCTTTTCTGGGAACTTATAAAAACAGAATGGAAAACACAGGCTCCCCCTGTACGGGGGGACCCCCATAAAAAAATGGAGAGAACACAGCGCCCCCCTGTTTGGGAACTCCAAGAACAGAATGGAGAGAACCAGCCCCCCTGTACTAGAGCCCCCCAAAAACGAATGGGAGAAACAGGGGCCCCCCTGTCGGGAACCCCCAAAAGAGAAACAAGTGTCGTGCAATTGGCCCGTTTCTCTTTCAAGAAGACTTTTGGGGGCCTGTTCAACAAGGTGAGTTCCCAGGGGGTTTTTCCCCCATTAACTAGACTTTTTCCCCCTACAATTCCCAAAAAAAGTGCAAAAAGAAAACCCCCCTTTATGTTTAAAGAGGGGTGCAAACTGCGGCCTCCAGCTGTTGGGAAACTCAAACTCCCTCATCCCCACTCTTTTTAAATTATACAAATGCATGATGGGAGTTGTAGTTTCCCAACAGCTGGAAGGCCGCAGTTTGACACCTGTGCTCTAGAGGATATTAAAGGGTTTGGCATTGGACACTATAGGGCAGTATTATTTGAATATAGTATTGCTCCGTTATATCACTTTCCTGAGTCGGGTCCCTCAGAGAACATTCTGTCCAGACTTCTCCCCATACTTTGCCCACTTTGGGTGCTCTGCCAGTTAGAGGTCTTCTCTTGTGTTCGGAGTGGGTCGCACCAACGAGCTCAGACTCCAGACGATACCTTCCTCCATTACAAAGTTCCTTTGACTCGTTTCGGAGCTGATCTGTAACCAACAACCGCGCAACGTTCCAGTTTGTCAACCATATTGTTCCTGTGCACAAGAGACCATAGTGTTCTCCATCAGGACTGCACGGACAGGAGCCGCCTCTGTGATCCGCTCCTACCTCGGGAACAGTCCCAAAAAGTGTTGGCTCAGAAGGGAGAACCAGCACGACTCTATTATGCTCTATGGGAGTTCCAAACACACCATTCCCTGTAATGTCAATACAGCATCAAAGTGTAAGGTGGGGGCGCCCCTTTAAACAATAGACTGAAATCGGAGTTCTCCTTTGTGGAGATACCTGTCCGGAAATGCTCCGATTCCCTGCAGCGCCACCACAGGAGAAGTTATAACCTACACATAGCCCCATTCAGATCAACAGGGTGTTAAAGGGGTTGTCTCATCTCAAGGTTTCATAGGATGCATGAACGAAATAATGCTGCTTTGCTCTGTCACTTCCTGGTCAAGCTGTCTGTAATTAGCATATGAGCTCCGTGTATTCAGACTTCTCTGTTTATTAGTCTAAATTAAATAAATTACCTTCTCTGAGGTCCGGAGAAGCTTCTGAGATAATGTAAATAGTAGGTGTAATTACTGTCTTTTGTCTGAATGATCAGATAACACACAAGCTCTCACACTGCAGGCCATGACCTGTGTGAAACGTCACCGCCTGCTATCAGATAGAACAAACAGCTGGGGGTGGGGGAGGGAGTACACAGGTCTGTCACTTAGGGAAGCAGAAGGCTCAGAAGGTGATAAAATCACTTGTAGCTCCTTAACAAAAAAAAATGAACAAAGCAATATATTTGGAAAATGTTTTCATTTAGTGTTCCCTACATGGTGAAAGCTAATCTTTGTAGTGAGACAACCCCTTTAAGGCAGCACAGGACAGGGACGGTCCTCCAAAACAAGGGACGCTCTTTGTACCCAATGTTCATTATAGACAAGAGAAAGGATGTTTTAAACAAGACCCCTCTATTAACTCAACTCATGTCCTCAGCTCCTCCTGCTCTATAACATGGGGGCCCCAGATCAGATAGCGTGTCCTCAGCTCCTCCTGCTCTATAACATGGGGCAGATCAGAAAAATGTCCTCACCCCCCTCTCTTCATGGGGCCTGCGATCGATACATGTC
>JAODAL010045447.1:0-31924 GCA_025379985.1 Phyllomedusa bahiana
CGCACAAAATTTAGGCCAGTAGCGACCCTGCTTTTTCCGGCCCTCCCTAACCCCCCCCCCCCGGAGCAATTATAAACCCCCTCGGGGGTTTAAAAGAGGACCCCGGGGGGGGGAAAGGGGGCCCCCCCCCGGGGGGCCCCCAATTTTTTACTTTTTCCCCTTTGGGGGCCCCCCTTTTAGCCCCTGGGGGTAGGACCCCCAGGGTGTTTGCACTAGGAACAGCGGGAAAAAAAAAAAACAAGGGTAGCACACTCACATATTAGAAAAATAAATTGAGGCACCAAACTCGGGACAACCCCCCCAAACAAATTTATTGCCACCAACCTAACGGGGGACTGCAAATTAAATTTTAAAACCCCCAGACTATCCCAACCCAAATTTACTTCCCTTGCTACATTCCTCTTCACCCCCCAGAATTGACACATATTGCTCATGAGCGGGTTGGGGTAACAGGGGCAGCACGAAAAAAGAGGAAAAAATTTGGGGAGCAAAAAAAATTACGGGTTTTTCTGTATTAGCATGTATCCCTATCCTTTGCAGTCCAGAAGCTTTATTTTTATCCTCCTCTATCTCTACTTTTTCACCCACTTCTTCTATTGGATAATCTCCACACTCAGGACCACAATCTTGCAATTCTATTGCTACTTTACAAGTCCCTTTTTTTCAGAGGACAACAGAAAAAGGTATCCTGCAAGACATTTTTTGAGCAGGGTTTTCAGCCTCTTTAGCCAGTGGCACCAATTGGGCTAGCATTCAGCCCTTCTTGGATCCTGCTTCTGCTTTCTGTGATTTAAAATAGTTACTTCACCCTAGACCCATTGTCAAACCAAATTTTCGATCCCATACCCATTGCTCCAAAAAAATGCTCCAAAAATCCCTCCGGCTCCTTACATTGGACCATGCTCCCCAGAAGCTAGCAAATGCTCTCCCTTTTTCCCTTACAACACACTCTGTCTGAGTGGTGGCAAAAGGACCCACAGACAGTCTTCTCTACAGATTCCAGACTGGTTACCTTTAAATTGCCTAGAGAGAAATGAACCGCAAAATAACTTAAAGTTTTTGTCCAATCACATGAAAGCATTAGAACAAGTTAGCCAAGTTAAATGATCCAAATAAGAATTTATCATACGAAGGAGAAAAAATACTTGATCCCAACTTGGGAATAAAGACTGGAAATTAGCAATTGTCAAAATGTCCCAAAGGGGTGCACCTTTTTTTTGGGATTTTTCCCAAAAAATTTCCCCATTCCTTTTCGGTTTTCCCCGTCCCAAACCCACCAAATCAAACAGAATTTCTCAATTCCAAAAAAAAGTATTCAAATTTTTTATTTTTGACTGTGGGTCCAAAAAATCCTTTTCCCCGGGGGTTAGGAAAAAAATTTCTTTAAAAAGAAACTTTAAAAAAGGGATTTTAACCAAAACCAAAAAATTTAAAAAGGAATTTTAAAATTTTGAAGGCCCCAGGGACATTTTTTTTGTTTTAATTCCCAAAAGGGGGGCCAATTTTTTTTTCGCCCTTGGAAACCACTTTGGTAATTGTTTGTTTTTGCGGGCGTGTTTTTCCGTTCACCTTATTTTTTTTTCCAAAAAAAAAAAAAAAAAACATGATTGATGGGCCAAATGTCGCCTCTTAGGCTATTTCACCCCGGCTTAACTGGGGGGCGAAATTTCCCCCCCCAAAATTACCCGTGGGCCGGGGCGGGGACCCGGGGGGCAAAGGGGGGGGGCCGGGGCACTGTCGCTGGCCCATAGACAGTCATTGCTACGGGCGAAAACGCCCTAGAAAATTGCCCTTTCCCAATTATCTCCCCCCCCCCGGGCGGTTTTTCGCCGAGAAAGGGGAGGGGGAAGACTAATGCATGGGTTTCGGTGCTTAATTAGGGGACGGAATTTAATTTGGCCCTTCCCGAAAATAAGCCCTGGTAAACCCTTTGGCCTTAGAAGAAAAAACCCCCCAAAAACCCCCAAGCTGACTTCATCGCAACCCTGGGGAAATAATCTTTTGGGTCCCTAAGGGTTTTCATGAAACCCGGAAGCTTGGGCAAAGGCTTCTGGGCTGTCTTAATTTTCATCACACTGGGGGCCCTAAAAAAAAATCATGGCACACTAAAAAAAATAAAACATCAAAGTATAAAAAGGAAATTTTTAAAAATTAAATTCTGCTAAAAAAAATATGAAAACCTGGGATTCTTATTTTTGCATTTTTTTGATAAAAATTTTTTAAAAACTCCCCCTCCCAATAGCCCCAAGGGGACCCTTACTCTGCCAAACCTTTTTTAAACCCCTGCGGGGTAAATTAAGTAGCAATTTCCTACACTTCCCCTAAATTTTTTTGTAGTCTAAAGGGACTCCTAGTGGGGTAAAAATGTTAGGGGTTAGGGCCCCCCCTTCCACCTTTATTTTTTTAGTGGGGCCACGATATTTTTTATTAGATTATGCTATTCCCTTTGCCAAATGTGCACCTTTGCTTAAAAATTTTTCAAAATAAAGGGTGTGCACACCAAACCCAAATTTTTTTAGTCTATTTGGGGAATGGAAAACCTCTTTGGGCTTCCCTGCACTCCCCTAACCTTTTTTAAACCCAAGGCGGGGTAATTGGGTAGCAAGTTCCAAACACTCCCTGGGATTTTTGTAGTCTAAAAGGATTTCCTAGTGAGGAAACATGTTGGGTTGTTAGGGACCACCGTACGGGGACCCCTTTTGACCTTTTGGGAGGTGAGCTTAAAAAATTTTTTTGTAAAAAACTGCAAACTAAAACCCCAGGTTTTCATATTTTCCTTACAAAAAGCATTTTCAAAAATTTCCCTATATCCCCCTTGATGTTTTACTTATTTTTTTAGTGCCCCCATTGAAAATTTTATTAGAAAAAAGCTATTGCCTTGCCGTTTGCACCTATGCTTACGTTTTTCAAAATATATGGATTTTTCACAGAAAAACCCAATTTTTGTAATCACACTGGGGGCCTTTTAAAAAAAATTTGATGTTATATTATAAAACCCCCAAAATTGTTTTACTTTTATAAACCACATTTTTTTATTTATGTATGGGGAAACCTTTCCCAATCATCCCCGCGCAAGTCTTTCACTCCAATTAACAACCCTTTTATAACTACCTTATAACTCGAGTATTAGCCGACCCGAAAAATAACCGACACCAAACTTTTGCCACAAAAAACTGGGAAAACTTATGCCGGGGATAAAATTAGGGGGGAAAATCAGCGGGGTACTGGGAAATTTTTAAAAAAAAAAATTAAAAACCAATAAAAATTTCATAGGGAGGTATAGGGGAGTTTAATTCCCCCATAGGCATTTTAAGGGCCCATAAGGGATTTTATGCCCCCCATATTCCCGGTTTTGGCATTAAATTTTCCCCCCTAGGCAGGGGGAAAAGGAATTATATTCCCCCCCTAAGCAGGTATATTTCCCCATAAGGGAGGAAATGTTTCCCCAAAAGGGAGGGAATTAGGCAGGGATATGTCCTCTATACAGTAATAGGGAGGTTATAAAGGGAGGGATAGCCCTATAGGCAGGGTTTTAGGGAGGGATAACCCGGTTATAGGCAGGTTTTATGTCCCCCATGGCAGGTTTTTTAGGAAGGTATATGTCCCTTTTAAAAGGGAGGTTTTATGTCCCTAAAAAAGGGAGTATATGAACCCCATAGGCAGTTTTTTACAGTTTTTAAAATTTTCCCCATAACAGGTTAAGACGATAAATACCTTATAGGGAAATTTTTCCCGGGGGAGGGATAAAAAGGGTTTAAAAAAAAAAAAAATACAAGCACTTACCTCACTCCCTTGCTCTTCCGGGTTCCCCCCGGGGGGCTCTTTCTTCTGGCACAGGGCCCGATTCCCTCCCGGCCCCGCAAGCGTTTAGACATAGCCGCTGCCTGGCCGGGAAAATCTGGACACTGCAAGTCCGTGGCCCCCCAGGGCCACTTTCAGAGCAAAGGGGGGGAACCCCCTCCCCTGCTTCCGCATTGGGATCTTCACCCCGTAAAAGCCCCTCCCCGAGGGGTTACATACAGGGGAAAGATCGCCCAACCCCCCCGGGTGCACCCCAGGGGTCGCAAATAAACAGAAGTGTTTCCCCGTCGGGACGGGCCCCTCACAGCCCCGAGTGCAGACGTTACTCGAAATATAAGCCAAGGGACAATTTTTCAGCATATTTTTTTGTGCTGAAGAACTCGGGTTATACTCGAGGGATATATTGGGGTTTTATCTCCATTATTTCCCCCCAATAAATTTTTAAAATTTTTTTTATTTTTAAATTTCCCCCAAACATAGCATATGGGGGAATTTTGTTAACCCTTCCCAAACTTTAAAACAAATATTTAAAAATCAATAAAAAATTTTAAATTGGGGGTACCTCCTGTTTTTCATAGCTCCCTCAGCTCGAAGGCCCGCCACACCTGTTCGAGCTTAGGAGCTCAAAGGGTGCACCTATAAAGGGAGGTTAATTGGGAAAAGACTTGGGGGCTTTCACTGCAGCTGCGTTTTTTGGGGTGTTTTTTGTGAGAAATTTTTAGCATTAAATTCTGGACTTTCTGCACAAAAAAAAACATCTGAAAATGCTCCAAAAAAAGCACCGGTGCAGAACAAAAGGGAAAAATCAACTACTCTCACCTGTTATCACAAATGAACTGCCGGGAAAACAAACCCATATTCTGCTGACCTTTTTAAAAACTAAACAAAACCCCTAAAATAATTTACTGTATGGGTTTATATACATCGCAGACTGTGTACAAATTTATATATTCCCCTATATAGTCAATTTTAATTTTTGGGTTAAAATACAGTCTTTAAGGCACCATGTACACTTGGGATATCCCCCTATGGGGGTAATGGGTTTTCTTTATTCAGTAATAGTAAATATTTTTCAGTCACTAAATTGGGGGTAATTTGTTGGGGTTTTTTTTTTTTTCGGGATAAACAGGGCCCAAAGTTTGTACCCTTTTTTGGTAATGTTTTCCCTTTGGTTAAAAGGGGGGTTTGCCCGGCAGAGTATATATGAAATACTATTAAAATAGACAGCAAAATTCCAAAAAGGGGCCTTTTCCAGAGCGTAAAAGAAAAAAACCCTTTGGGCCCATAGCAAACCACGAACATTTACCAGTGCCCCCTTAATATTAGGGCTTAAAATTTACAATAATCAAGAGCAAAAATCTTTCCATAAAATCTCACCATAATAATGCTACCCCAAAAAAATCCCACTACATAAGTACCTTGGAACCATACCACCAGAACACCCCCACTACAACTTTCCCCCAAATTTACTGAATAAACCCCCCACAACCCCCAAAATCAATAAACAAAACCAAAATTTTCCCAAACCCTATAGGGGCCCCCATAGTGGTAGATTACCAAATAAACAAGGCCTTTCGACTGTATATTAACCCCCAAACAGTGCCCATTAATTTGGGAGGGACCAGTTTAAACAGGGTCCGGGAGACCTTTTGGGGTTACTTTTCAGTTACATTCCAAAACCACAGAAGAAATTTTTTTTCAAATGAGTCTTTCATTTTACCCTTTTTTTCTGCTTCCCCCTCCCAAAACCCCCCTGATTAAATTTTCCTGGGCCCCACTCCCCCGGAATTTTGGAAAACAAATGTTTTAGAATCCTCCCTTTACCAGCAACTCCCCAACTTTTCCCCACCCTTTTTAGAAACTTTACATGGGTGGGGGAGATTGGGTACAGGCTATAGTTTAGAAACACAGTCTCGTAAGGGGGTGGGAACAGATGACTAACACCCTGGAGATTGTGCTACAAGCTATGGCCTGTCCCATCAGATTCATTTACTTGGTAGGTGTCACGATGGTCCCGCAGCCCCTCGCCCGGGCTGCGGGGCGCACTCGTGCTGCCGCCGTCGGGTCCCGGCGGCGACTTGGCGGTCCCACGGGTCGGGTCCCAGCTCCCCCCTTACCTGACTGCGCTCCGTGTCCTCCGTCCTCCTGGCCGGCCGGTATGGCATGCCCGCGCGCCGGGCTTCGGGGGAATTAAAGGGGCCAGTACGCCCATTATTGGTAAAGGCTGGCGGTGACCTATTTAACCTCCATTCCTTCCGGGTCACCTTTGCCGGATGATCTTTTGTGCCGTACTGCCCTTTAGAGGAAGCGTTTCTGGCACTCCATAGCCTGTCTTCCGTGTACCGAAACCTTTACGCTCCTGTTTCTCGACCACGTACCTTTGCCGCCTGCCATGACATCTTGCCTGTCCCCGACTTCACAGACGTCTCAAATTTTGGTACCCCCACGCACTGCCTTGGCTGCCACCGCAAGCAAGTCACGCCAGTGGGGCGACCTGGTAGTCTCGCCGCAGCAAGTCCATCCCGCTTTGTGGTGGGCCTCTGGTGAAAAGGAGGGATCACTTAGATTCCGCCACTGGTACGGCTTACCCATGCTTGCAGTGGTCCAGCGGATCCACTACCAGCATCGTTTACAGAAGATCTGGCCATGGATCCCGCCAAAGGTACCTTTGCCTGGTGGAAACCGGATCTTCACGGCGATAGTGGCCTCAGCAGTCACAAATATCTTGACGCAACAAGCTAGCAGCTAGACCAGGTGTCCGGCCATGCGTGCAGCAGCTCCTGGCTATCCAACACAATTCCGCGACTCCTCCTCCTATGGCGACGTCTCCGCCAGTTACCCGGGACTTCTAGGCTGCGTTTACCCACTACCCGACAAGTTGAAGGGGGACTACCAAAATGTGCAGACGGATTTATACCCAGTGTTCGATGCACATTGAGTTAATGCTGGTCAATTCCCCACTGAACGTTTCAAAGGTGGCCTTCGTGGTCAGTCTGCTGTTCGGGAAGGGCTCTAGCTTGGGCCACCCCTCTATGGAAGGGACGATCGTGGGTGACGATGGACCTACAGGTTTCCTCTCAGAGTTCAGCAGTGCTCTTTGAAAGAACGGATGGGGAATACCCCCCCCCAATGCAGAGACCGCTCTACTGAATCTTCGCCAGGGTGACTCTCTCGGTCGGCACTACGCAGTTTGTTTTCGGACCCGAGTTCAGAGACGGACCTGGAACGACGGCGCTCTATGTGCACTTTCAAAAAGGGCTTGTCGCAGAGTTTAAGGACGCCTAGCGGCTAGAGATGATCCATCCTCCCTAAGCGAACTGATCCACCTAGCCAATCAGATCGATGTTCGCTTCGGCGCGCGCATAGAGGACTACGCCAGGAATGTGATCTCGCGCGACCACGCCCGTTTGCCTGCTGGGCTCCGGTATTCCATAGACAACCAGCTGCCACTTCCGCTCCCAACCAGGGAAGATGCATGGCAGGTGGGACCGGGCACATCTGTCGAACAGAGCTGTCCCGCCGTCGGGCAGAGAATATTGTGCCTTTTACTGTGCAGCCCGGATCTCTTTCGCAATGTTGCCGCTTCGCCCACAGCGGCAGGGAAAACGCCCGCACCTAGGTTAGTTCGGAGAGCGTCCCTAGGTGTGAAACACTTCCTCTCCAAGCGGACTATGGCGGCTGAGGTCTCGTCTGGTTCGGATCGTTTTTTCGGGTTGCACGCCTTTCTAGACTCTGGATCCGCTGCGGAACTTTATTTCACGCCCACCTGGTGTCCCAGTATCGCCTTCCGGTGACCCTTCTGGAGAAGCCTTGGTGATATCCTCCGTGAGTGGTGAGCTCCTTAGTGAGGCCAATTCGGTACGTGACCAAGCATTGTCCCTCCGCGTGGGGGCCTGTACACAAGGAGGAGATCACCTTTTACCGTCCTCTCCATCGGTCGTCCTCAGCGATCCTCTTGGGTCTTATCCGTGGCTGCAGCTCCATGCCCGACCTTCGACTGGAAAACCGGGAGTTTCGTGCTGGTGTTATGACTGCAGAGAACAGCTGTCTCTCAGTTCCATGGCCAGTCCGGGTCCTTTCACCTCACCAGTCTTACAGGTCTGCCAGGTCTTCCGCTGATTACGGGGACTACGCGGACGTCTTTTTAGGAGAAACAGACGGAATACCTTCCTCCTCATCGCCATATGACGTGTCCCATTGACCTCCTTCCTGGGAAACCAGTCATATGGTAGAGTTACCCGTTGTTCTAGACCAGAGCACTCAGGCCTGTCGGACTATACCGTGGAACCTGCAAAAGGGTTTTATACGCAAATCCTTCATCCACCCGCGGAGCTGGTTTTTTCTTTCGTACAGAAGAAGGATGATTCTCTCCGTCCATGCATCGACTACCGGGGCTGAAACCAGTTTACCGTGAAAAACCGGTATCCATTGCCACTAATTACAGAACTCTTTGACCGTCTACAGGAGCCAATGTTTTCTCCAAATGGACCTGCGCGGGGCATACAACTCATCAGATCCGTGAGGGAGATGAGTGGGGAAGACGGCGTTTAAGACCCGCGACGGTCACTTTGCCTATCTGTAAATGCATTTCGGTTGTGCAATGCTCCCGCGGGAACGGACCCCCCCCCCAGGGGGGGGGGGGCTCTTTCAGGAGTTCGTAAATGGGACATCTTCAGGGGACTGCTCTACAGTGTGTCATCGTTTACCTGGACGACAATCTTGGTTTTCTCCCCCTGACCTCACAGACATCTATCACTAGGTTGCGCCTGTCCTGCAACGACTTCGCAGCAACCGCCTGTACGCCAAATTAGAGGAAATGCGTTGTTCCATCAATCCAGTCTCGCCTATCCTCGGTTACATCGTTCTCCGACCGAGGCCTGCATAATGGGACCCCACTAAGCGTCTGCTATCCTGCAATGGCCACGACCTGTTGGACTTGAGCCATACAACGTTTTTTGGCTTTGCCCAATTACTACGGACAGTTTATATCACTTCTCTACCATGGTGGTCAATTGTGGCTCTCACCAGGAAGAAGCTAATCCCAAATGTTGGCCACCCAGCGGCTGAAAGAGCTTCTCGGATTTGAAGTCAGCCTTTGCTTCCGCACCTATTTTGTCACGCCCTGACCCTGAGAAGCACTTTCTCTTGGAGGTTGATACATCTTCGGTGGGGGCCGGAGCTGTCCCTTACTCAGAAGGGTCCAAAGGGGAGACCATCACCTGGGGTTTCTTATACCAAGACCTTCTCGTCGGCCTGAGAGGAACTTTGCTATGGGGGACCGAGAATTACTCTGCTATCAAGATGGCCCTGGAGGAGTGGCGGCATCTCCTGGTGGGAGCTCGTCATCTTTTGAAGGTATATACGGAATCACAAAATCTTCAGTTTCTCAGTCAGCCCAGCGCCTCAATCCTCGGCAAGCAGGTGGTCTCTTTTTTTTCATAGATATACTTCCGGATCATTTTCGCCAGACGAAGGAACATCAGGGCGGATGCTCTCTCTCGGATCTGACATCATGGAGAGGAGCCGCAGCCCAACACATTATACTCCGGAACGCCTGATCCAGCAGCACCTGTCCTCTTCGGCAGATACCCTGCAAAACATACGTGTCGGGCCGTCACTGCGCAGGAGAATACTGAATTGGGGACATGGCTCTTTGTGCAGGGACATCCTGGGGCCGGAAGATCGTTCCAATTGATCTCTCGGTTTCTATGGTGGGCCAGGGTGGCTAAAGAATATTAAGGACTTCGTGGATGCTGTGACACTTTGTGCTGGAATAAGGTACCAGCCATAGTCCTTCGGGCTGCTGAGACCCCTGCTACGCCCAGTACTCATGGTCCCATGTGGCGAATGGATTTCATCACGACCTTCCTCCTTTCGGGTAACACAGTGGATCTGGGTCATTACGGATAGGTTTTCGAAGATGTCGCACTTAGTCCGACTGCGGATTACCTTCCCCACCACGTCTTGCCTCCCTTTATTTTTTTCACGTGTTCCGCCTGCACGGTCTGCCCCAGCACATCGTTTCTGAATAGTGGGGTGGCGTTCGTGTCCAAGTTCTGGCGCGCACTCTGCTCCCGACTGCAGGTGATGTTAGACTTCTCTTCGTTTCATCCCATCGCAATCTAACGGCAGGTAGAGAGGGTCAATCAGATTCTGGGCAGTACTTACGTCATTTTGTTTCTGCTCGCCAGGATGATTGGGACCAACCTCCTACCCTGGGCCGACATTTTCATACAAACTCGTTGGACTCAGGGGCTTCAGGGCGACTCCCTTCTTTATTGTTTATGGCCGGGCTTTCCCCTCCCCTCTTCTCCCTCTGCCCTCTTTGCTCACGAGGTTCCCTCTGTAAGATGCCTTGGTCCGAATTATCGGGGAATTTTGGAGCTAGACTCGTCAGGTCCCTGCAGCGTGACTGATGCCCGTATGGAAAGGCTCAGGGCGGACAAGAAAGAGGAGACGGCTCCAACCTTGTCTACTGGAGACAAGTCTGGCTGTCCGCCAAATATGTCAGGTTGAAATATTCCCCAGCATACAAGCTGGGTCCGCGTTACTTGGGGCCCTTTGAATTGCTGAGCCGTATTAATCCAGTAGCATATAAGCTCGGACCTCCCATCCACCATGCGGATCCCAAATTCTTTTCATGTATCCCTCCTGAAGCCCGTCGTGTTTAACCGCTTCTCAGAAAAGTTGGCCCCCCCTCTCCTGTGACTGTAGCCTCAACATATTTGCGGTCAAAGAAGATCTTGTATGAAGTCGGTTAGGGTAAACGGCAATTCCTGGTTGATTGGGTGGGATTCGGTCTGGAGGAGAGATCATGGGAGCTGAGGAAAACATCTAGGACCGCGGCTCATGTTGTGGTTCCTCCAATTCAGAAGAGGAGAGGCTAAGGGGGGGGGGGGGGGTCGTTTACTGTCACGAGTGGTCCCGCTAGCACCTCACCCGGGATCGGGTGCACATCGTTGTGGCTGCGTCAGTCGGCGATGCCGTGTCCCACAGGTCGGGTCCGGCTCACCCTTACCTGGACTGCGGCTCCCGCATCCCCCATCCTCCTGGCCGGCCGCTATGCGCGATGACCGCGCCGGTCTCGGGGATTTAAAAGGGGGGGGGCCCCCCCCAGTACGCCATTATAGGTTAAAGGCTGGCAGGTGACCCTATTTTAACTTCCTTCCTTCCGGGTCACCTTTGCCGGACTCTTTAGTGCCGTATGCCTTTAGAGAAAGCGTTTCTTCCTCATAGCCTGTCTTCGTTACACGAAACCTTTTACGCTCCTGTTTCTCTGCACGAAACTTTTCCACCTGCCCTGACCTTTGCCTGTCCACGACTACGCCTACGTCTCTGTTTTGTACCACGCACTGCCTGGCTGCCACCGAAGCAAGTCCGCCAGTGGGCGACCGGTAGTTCACTTCCGCCGCAGCAAGTCCATTCCCGCTTTGCGGGGGTTCTGGTTGACAACGGGTTCTACTTAGATTCCGCCCCCTGGTACGGCTTACACCATCGCTTGCGGTGGTCCAGCGGATCCACTACCAGCATCCGTTACAGTAGGTAGGTATGGGGGGCCCCAGGTCGGTTGCTAGGCCCTAGGTAGGTTGGAAGGCTTTAGGTAGGTTGGTAGGCCATAAGTAGATTGGTAGGCCCCAGGTAGTTAGGTAGACCTCTGTTAGGTAGGTTGATAGGTCCAAGGTAGATTGGTAGGAAAGCTCCGAGTAGGTAGGTAGGTAGGCTACAAGTAAGTAGGTAAGTTAGTAGGTCCCAGGTAGGTAGGTAGGCAGCAGTTAGGCCCCAGGTAGAAGGTAGTAGATAAGCCCCAGGTAGGTATGTAGGCCAAATGTAGATAGATATGTCTCAGTTAGGTAGGTAGGCTACGGGTAGGTTGGTAGGAATATTGGCCCTAGGTAGGAAGTAGTTAGGCCCCATTTCTGTAGGCAGGTAGATAGATAGGCAGGTCCCAGGTAGCTAGGTAGGTAGGCTTTAGGTGGGCCCCAGGCAGCTAGGCTGTAGGTGGGCCCCAGGTAGGTAGGTAGACTGTAGCTAGGCCTAAGGTAGGTAGGTAGGCTGTAGGAGGGCCCCAGGTAGCTATGTAGGTAGGCTGTAGGTGAGCCCCAATTATCAAGGTAGTCAAAGTTTAGATGGGCACCAGGTAGGTAGGTTTTAGGTGGGCCCCATATAGGTAGGTAGGATTTAGGTGGCCCCACATAGGTAGGTAGGCTTTTAGTGGGACCCACTTAGATAGCTCATCTACGTGCCAGTAAATAATGGATAAAAATTGAAAATCAGCAGAAAAAGTGACATTTTGAAATCTCACTTCCACTTTGCTTTAATGTGTGTGAAACCCCCAAATGGTTAATACACTTCCTAAACATTGTTTTGAATACTTTAAGGGCTGCAGTTTTTTTTAGATGAAGTTATTTGTCACGGGTGCCCCTGCGACCCTCACCCCGGGTCGCAGGCGCATCCGTGCCCCTCCGGCTAGCGGCGCCCTGCCGGCCGGGTCCCTGTTCACTTACCCGGCCGCGCTCCTGCTGCGGCTCCTATCTACCGGCGCGCACGTCCCCGCTCCCTGGGGCGCACGCGTGCCGGCTCTGTTACATTTAAAGGGCCTGCGCACCGGTAATTGGGTATTGCCGGTCGCTGCCCTTATTTAAGCCTGCCTCTTCCTGATCCCCTTGCCGGATCTTTAGTGCCTTTTCCAAGCCTATTGAGAAAGCGTTCTAAGTCTTGTTCGTAATTACCGTGTACCGAACCATTTCGCTCCTGTCCCTCGACCATGAACCTCTGCCGCCTGTCTGCTAAGCTTGTCCCCGACTACGTCTACGGTCTCATTTCTCTCACGCTACCCTTGGCTGCCACCACAAGCAAGTCATGCCAGTGGAAGCGACCTAGTAGTCTCCCGCCGCAGCAAGTCCATCCCGCTTTGCGGCGGGCTATGGTGAAAACCGGGTTCTAGTTAGGACTCGCTCCCTGGCGTTGGCTTATACCATCGCTTGCGGTGGTCCAGCGGATCCACTACCACTGTCCGTGACATTATTTATAGGAGTATGTAACATACAGGTCCCTTAATGCTACGTTAGAACTGGACTGGTCTCTAAAAAACTGTGTAGCAAACTTTGTTGAAAATGTGAAAAATTACTACTAGATTTGGAAGTCCCTTAATGTGGTAAAATAATAAAAAGACATTTCAAAAATGATGAGAACGTACAGTAGACACATTGTAGATGCTAGTTTTAAACTATTTATGTTTTATAACTAGCTGCCTTATACACAGAAATGTTTAACTTTGGAAATGGCATTCAAAATTTTCACATTTTGATACTTTTCACAAATAAACGAGGATTGTAAGGGCCAAAGTTCAGTACCAACTTAAAGCACAATGTGTCAGAAGAAAACAGTCTCTGAATCACATGGATAGGTTAAAGTATCAAAAAGTTAACCCCACATAAAGTGACACAAGTCAGATTTGAAAAATGTGGCTCTTTCTTTTGGTCCAAAACTTTGGTCTGCTTCCTTAAAGGGGTTTTGCCAGGAAGTGCCTTATCTGCTAAGAAGCAAATGTAAACAAGTCCCGTAGTGAGAGAGGACACAGCCAGAGCCAGAGCCGTGCATAAGGGATCGTGTGAAATGTTCACTCTAATAAATCAACTACAACTAGTGGATTCTGTTTACAAAAAGACAACACCCTTTTCCCACAGCAGTTTGAAAGCTTCTTCAGCCTCTGACAGCTCCTTTCATGTTCTCTGTCATCAGATAAAGCAGGGATCTACTAAGATAATCCACTACAACTAGTGGGATTCTTTATACAAAAGACAACTTATTTCTATCGTGCCTTGAAAGCTTCTGCCAGCTCAGTCTCATCAGATAAGAAGCTTTCTCTGCGCAAGCCGGACAGCAGCTCTTGTCAGGTCATATCTAAAAGAAGCTTTAAAGTAACAAAGGGCAGGTAAGGCAGCCTGTAGCTCTCTCAGGCTGCAATTTTTGTAATCACATGTATTTAGAAAAGTGATTAAATACCCATTTTGGAGGATCCCACGTCAACATTACATTGTGGCAAAACCCCTTTAGGTGGTTAAGGAACTCCAGGCTCCCACATTGTATTTATTTAGCACCATGTCATGTCTGATCAGTTGTCTCTTAACGGGCCTTTGTGTTGCTCAGTATGTGCCCACTAACCGTTAACACAAGAAGCTACAGCAGCGGTGGTCCATTTTGCCACTTATCAGAATTTAATATCTGCACCAATTTCTTACTGTATTTGTTCTGCCATTGAATATTACACCATCTCTTCTTGTATAGTGATTGTTCTGAGCACTCTGTGTGGAGCTCCTTGATATTTGTTGGCACTGTATAAATAAACTTTTGTAATTATGTTTGTCATATAATCTTTCATATGACAATCCGAAAGAAACAACATAGGTACTATGTCTACACCCATCAACTCCTGCAGAGTATTATTTTTCTGAGAAAACATATTCAGGTATATGTTACTATTTAAATAAAGGCTAAACCAGCTTATTTTGTTGTTATTTTGTCATCTTGGAGACCAAATTAACATCAGGTATGTTAAGCATCAACAGTCAGTGAGGACATTACAAAATATGTTTTCTGTCTGCCCAAACCTCACTCACAGATGAATTAAAGGGGCTATCCAACAAGTTCCTGTAGCTACTCCAGTGTTTGCTTATATCCATTCAGCATACGACCACTGCAGCCTCAGCAGTTACCTGCCGTTCAATTTAAATACACAAAGTGCAGCGAGCGTCAATAAGAATATGAAAAGATGGCGTGCATTAAGGGTATGTTCACATGGCTTATTTTGGGGCGCATTTCGCCACATATTTCGCAGCGTACTGCGCTCTAATACGAGCGAAATGTGCCCCATAATTACGGTAATCCATAGTTCTCATAGAGAACTATAGATTGCGCCTCCTCTCCCTGCTTGTACAATATAATCGTATTGTCCGCGCGGGGAGATAAGTGACATGTAATGCATGTCTATGGGGCCAATCAGTGCGACTCCCGAACACTCGGCGTAACTGCGGGGCGTACTGTACGCCCCACAATTACGCCGTGTGAACATACCCTAAGTGTGTAAAAGACAAATATATGAAGAGAAAGAAAAAATGTACCCTATGTATAGTTGCACACCCATAAAGAGTGTGAACAAACTTTTTTTTTAGTTATAAGGAATCTAAAAACATATATTTAAAACCAATTAAAATGCAGGGTGGGATGAGAAATCCAACACCACTAAAAAAATAAAATAAAATTATCTGTACTCTGCAGGTTGGCACAATTCCAGTGATACCAAAATGATAGTGTTATTGTTTTAGTACTTTAACAAAAAAAAAACTTTTATTTTTTTAAATTTGCACTGCTACATCATGATGTAGGGTTTTCATCATGATGTAGGACCAAAAATATAAAATATGGTAGCTTTGTTCCACCATGTTCATTGTACGGGATGAATGATGTTATATTTTAATAGATCAAACTTTTACGGACGCGGCGATACCAATTATGTGTTCAAGAGGGTGTCTTGAACTTTTAATATTCTTTAATTTTTTTTTTACTTTTCTATTTTTTACATAAACATTTGGTCCCCAGGGGCTTTAAACATGCAATCAGATGCTACCATATACAGCTGTACTATTGTACTGCTGTATGTAGGCTTTTAATTGATCTATTATTATTATTTATTTTTGAGCGCCTTGGGTTCACAGAGCGTATACATTCAGGTTTCATACATAACATAGGTCAAAACACGTACAAAGGTGATCAAATTATTAACTAACATACTGGTACAGAAGGAGAGAGGTCCCTGCCCGTGAGGGCTTACACTCTAAAGGAGTGGGAAGAGACCAGAAGGAGAGGGGCAGGGACATGGTTGTGGATTAGTATAGTGCAAGCAGGGTTGTTGTTGGTTATAGGCAATCTGAAGAGATGAGTTTTAGGTTGCTTTTGAGGCTGGTGTGAGTGGGAGAGTCTGAGGTGTTGGGGCAGTGGTTCCAGAGTATAGGGGAAGCAAGGGAGTAGTCTTGGGACGGTTATGTGAGAGTTACCACGGGGGGAGCAGAGGAAGGGTCCTGTGAGGAGCGGAGATTGCTGAGGGGAAATATCTGAGATCTAAGGCAGATATGTATTGGAGGGGAAAGGTTATGGAGAGCCATGTAGTCAAGGTTACTAACTTGAACTGGATTCGATGGGCAATGGAAGCCAGTGAAGGGTTTGGCAGAGGGGAGAGGCAGAGGAGTTTTCGAGGAGAGGAGGTGAGATCAGACGGGCAGCAGAGTTAAGGATGGTTTGGAGGGAGCGAGGGTGCTAGCTGGGGAGGCCACAGAGACAGGCTGTTGCAATCAGTATAGGGTGAGATGACGAGGTACATGGACACAGCATTTTTGTGCTTTCTGAAGTTTAAGGAATGAGGGTAGGGAGATATTTTTCAGGTGGTGGCGGCAGGCAGAGGTTGAGGGTTTGGATGGTGCGTTTGAGGACAGATTGAGTCAGGGTTATCCCGGGACAGCGGGATTGTGGAGCTGGTGAGAGAAGTTGGTAGCCATTGGACTGTGATAGAGAGATCAGGTGGATGGTTGGAATTGGTCAGTGGAAGATGATGAATTCAGTTTTCTCCACGTTTAGCTTCAGGAGTCGTGAGGAGAAGAAGGGAGGATTTGGACGAACTACAGTTAGGGACCCGGGAGAGTAGAGATGTAATATCTGGGCCGGAGATTAGAATTGGGTTTCATCATATACAAATGGTATTGCAAAAGGCCATGCGATGCTATTAGTTGGACCCAGACCAATGAGTGTAGATAGAAAAGAGTAGTGGGCCCAGACAGACCCCTGGGGGACACCAACAGAGAGCGGGCAAGAGGAGGAGGTGGTGCGTGCGTGAGAGACGCTGAATTGCCGATCAGTGAGGTAGGAGGATATCCAGGAAAGGGCCAAGTCTGTGATACTGAGGGAGGAGAGGATTTGTATGAGAAGAGAGTGGTCGACAGTGTCAAAAGCAGAGGTCTAAGAATATAAGCAGGTCTAAGAGTATAAGGACAGAGTAGTGGCGTGAGGCTTTGGCAGTTGCTAGGTCGTTGGTGATTTTGATTAGGGTGGTTTCTGTAGAGTGGTGGGGTCGGAAACCAGATTGCAGTGGTCAGGAAGAGAGTTGGTGGATAGATGAGAGGAAAAGTTTAAGATTGACATACAGTTCGAGGAGTTTAGAGGCGAATGGGAAGCAGTGAGAAAAATATATACAAATTGGGGGCGATAGTTTGGACAGACAAGAGAGGTCAGAGATGGTCTTAAAGGATGGGTGTGATGGCCGCATGTTTAAAGGAGGAAAGAAAGCTGGCAGAGGTTAATGATTGGTGAAAGAGATGGGCGAGGGCTTGGATGATAAGACTAAGGTCAGGGATGAGGTGAGATGGCAGTAGGGTCAAGTTTACAGGTAGTGAGGTTGGATTTGGAAGTAGTGCAGAAAACTTGTCATGAGTGGAAGTAGAGAGGAAGTTAGGGGGGAATAGTGATGAGCAGGTGTAGAGGTGGGATGTGGGGACACTGCAGGATAGAGATAGACGGAGGGTGGGACTGCAGAAGTGAAGCTTGTCTGATGAGATTGATCTTATTAGGAAGTGAGTGGCAAACTCATCTGCTGAGAGGAGAGATGGGTGGAGGGGGTGCTGGTGGACGGAGAGATTGTTGAAGGTTTTGAACAGTTGTCTGGGATTGTGGAGACAGGAGGCTATGAGGGAGGTGAAGTAATCCTGTTTGGCTGATGCTGAGTGCAGATTTAAATGTATGCATGATTGTTTGTATAAGGTGAAGTCAGCAGTGGAGGGGTTTTTTCCAGTGGCGTTCAGCTCACTCTGGAAGTCGCCTCAGCTGTTTGGTGGAGCTGTGTGCTGGGTTGTTGTTGATTTTCGGTTCTGTTGTGTGTAGAAGGGGCCGGGGGGTGGGGGCTGGGGGCCCGAGGGCCGACCCAGTCAAGAGTGAAGTGATTGAGTTGTTGTAGGAAGTGGTGGCTGCGTCTGGGTCAGCAAATGAGAAGATGGTAGAGAGGGGAAAAGCGATTCAGAAAGAAGTGCGGGGGTTAAGGTGTTGTTAGTTTCTTACGGCGGAGTATTAGATTGGGGCAGGGTGTTCAGGGGGTGGAAATTGGTGGAGAAGGTGAGAGATTGTGGTAGAGATGGGTAAGGAGAATTGAGGTGTTAGTTAGAGGACAGAGGCGGTTGAGATGAGGTCCAGTGTGTGTCCATCTTTATGGAGTGGCTCCGAGGGTCCGCGGGGTGAGGCCTGAAGGAAGAGGGGGAGAGTGAAAGGAGTTTGTTAGTAGTGGAGTGGGGGGTGTCGGGAATTGGGATGTTGAAATTCCATATAATAGTGGGATGTCAGTGGAAAGAATGTGAAGGAGCCAGAAGCGGAAGTGGTCGAGGAAGGCGGTGGAGGTTCTGGGGGACGATAAACAACATGGCCACTTGGAGGTTGGAGGGGGAGTAGATGCGGACGGAATGCAAACCTCGAAGGTGGGGTGGGTGAGGGAAGGTAGTTGTGGACATGGGACAATGAGCAGGTATATGAAAGAATGAAGGCCGGACACCGCCGCCATTGTTTACTTCCAAAGCGGGGGGTGAGGGTAAAACTGAAGACCACCTTAAGAGAGAGCAGCACAGTGATACCTCAAGTTACAATGGCATCAGGATACAATATTTTCAACATACAATGGTCTTTCCTGGGACATTGTATGTTAAGTGTTGCATTAAGATACACACTCAACAGCAGGACAAGATGTACTTTCTAATGGTGTCATTCATCGTACTATATGTGAGGATTAGCGGTCACAGAGGCAGGCACAAGCGGGTTGGTTGCAGAAAAAATACAGGGTTTTATTTTTCCACGGCAAAACAAACAACAAAAAAACAAACAGAAAGTCTTAGGCAGCCGGTTTACTTCAGCCGTTTAACAGAATCAAAAACAAAGGTTAAGTCCAGCATTCAAAAGGAACAAACATGTCCTCCACCGTTGTAGAAGGTAAAGTCTTCGTGTAGCAGACCCCTGGTCTGGTTTGGTGACCATAGGAGGGCTCCTCTCTCCTGCTCAGCACCCTTTGGAGAACAAGTGCTTCTCAAAACACTATTTAGCATAGGTTGACTCTCCCACTGGTCTCTTCCTGCACGGCTTTAAATGCCTAGGGACACGGTAAAGCCCTGAACTGGAGGGGTGAAACGGTCTTCCACCCGCTAGGCCGTTCAAGAAAAAGACAGGCCAATTAAAGCTGGCATAGCAAGTATTACTAAAATACTAACCGTATAAGTAACTGTGGTTACTTAACATTGTTGTCTTTTCTCCCACCACAGGGTCGGTTCCTTGGTGGCCCACTAGTGCAGTTCTACTGCTGCCATTTGCTGTTTGGAAGACCGGGGATGTACAACTGGACTCGGCCTTTGACATCCCTGGAAACTTCCCTGCTATTTGCAGCATAATACTAGGACATACCTTCCATCCCGATATCTTTTTGCTGGTTGCTTACACATCCCCCCCCTTGCCCGAAGGTCACTGTGAATGGGCATTTGAAACTCCACCTGCAGACAGTGGAGCCTTGACAAGCATCGCATTTACTATGAAGGTTTCCAGCCCTGTGTTCTAACCCAAATTGAAGTTTTGCAGAGCCAGGAACCATCTTGTCCACTCTTGCATTATTGCTTTTGTTTCGATGCATCCATGTAATGGGGCATGATCTGGTCCCCCAACCTGAATGTTCTACCTCCCAGATAAATACCCACAAGGACTCCAAAGCCCACTTTATCGCCAGACACTCTCTTTCTACGATTGAATAGTTTCTTTCACAGGATGTAAGCTTCCTACTCAAATATGTAATGGGGTGCTCCTCCCCATTCACCTCCTGTGACATGACTGCGCCTAACCCCACTTCTGAGGCGTCCGTCTGGACAATAAACTCTTTGGAGAAGTCTGGTGCCACTAACACTGGCTGGCTACAGAGGGCTTTCTTCAGGGTTTGAAATGATTTTTCTGCCTCCTCAGACCACCGCACCATTACTGCCTTCCTCCCTTTGGTTAGGTCTGTCACTGAAGCGAAGTTTGTCACGAATCCCCAGGAACCGACAATCCCCAGGAACGCCCTCACCTGCTTTTTTGTAAGGGGTTGTGGCCACCTCTGAATTGCCTCTACTTTGTTTATTTGGGGTCTTATTGTGCCCCTACCTACAATATACCCCAAATATCGTGCTTCCTCTAACCCAATAGCGCATTTCTCAGGGTTAGCCATAAACCCTGCTTCCCTGAGTGAGTCGAGTACCGCCTGACGCTGTGAGGGCCGTGAGTCCCCAAACCCTCAGTCCAGCTCCACTAACAGTGGACTGGTTTGGCAGGAATGTAGCAGACTTCACCCAGGACATACAGTTCACAAAACATATACAGTCCAAAAACGTATGCTGCCGTTACCCTTAGCAACTAGTGCCCATAGCAACCTCCACCATATGTGGGGATTAGGTGTTACAGAGGTAGGCACAAGTGGGTTGGTGGCAGAAAAAATACAGGGTTTTATTTTTCCACAGCAAAACAAACAGCAAAAACAAACAGAAAGTCTTAGGCAGCCAGTTTACTTCAGCCGTTTAACATGCATCAAAATAAAGGTTAAAGGGGATTTATCGTTAGAGCTGCTCGTGCTGTTCTGCGAATTTTCTCAGATTGAGTTTGATATCCAGGGGTGTGTTCTTCGTCTCAGCAGGCGTGTCTCCCCTCCCACGAGGCGTGTCTCCTCTCACTGAAGACCTGTGACATCATCATTTTGTTTGAAGCAGGGGATGCAGAGGGCTGTCTGGATATAACAGCTCTGTAGCCTCCTGCATGCTTATTCGAAAAGCTTTGTATCACAGCAACCGATTATGAAAAATAGAGTGCACGCCAAAAAACCTGGATCAAGGTATACGGTGCAAAAACTTGAAGAGAGGCAGCACTTCAAAAAACGTGGTTGTTTATTCACCCAATAGCAGCAACGTTTCGGCTCACATCTGCCTTTCTCCAAGCTAAACACACAGTGCTCACAAAGTGGTATATATAGTGATTCAATCCAATAAATTTACATTCATCAATCAGTGTACAATCAAAATATCAATAAACACAAAAACTTCATAAATCATTCAAATAAAAAGTGTATGTGAATAAAAATTCAATGTGAAAAAATAAACCATTATGTTATAAAAAATGCTTCAAATGCACCCTCGTGTGATAAGATCATGAATACAACATGAATTAAAATTATATCAATTTTTCATACAGTGTAATAAATGTGATTATACACAAAGAAACAGCTGCTTACTAACTGCACTAACGATCTGGCCGCATACTTCCTCGGCGTCTCTTCGGGTGAACTGCGCAGGCGCAGCTAGTCCGATGTGCGCAGGGGGGCAGTGAGAACTCACATCGCGTCACACTGACAGAGGAGAGGTATTCACTGCGCATGCGCCACTACCGGACCGCACATATAGAAAAACTTTTTTTTGTTTATAGAACCAGGAGCATGAAATATAACAAAATAAGAATAAATTATAGGCTTGATGATACAGTAGATAATGTATACCCGGGGGGGGGGGGGGGGGGGGGCCCCGATGGGTGATACATAGTCACCCCACCTTTATGACAACATGGACCAGGGCGGGCTTAAAACCCAGATCAAACTATCACAATAGGTGGGGGTAGCCCAAGAACTTCTGGCTTAGGGCGCTAGGGGGGGAAGCTGTCCAAACTGGGGCAGCAAGAACCCTGCCGGACGGAGTGTGCACCACTTGTGCAGTCACATAGAGAATAAATACTGGTTTACGGACACAAAATCTACAATGGACATTACTAAAGGGAATATAAAACATAGACCCTTAAACTAACATGACACCGGGGGGCCATACTCCCGGAAATATGACACAAAGGCCATTGCCTACGAATACGACAAAACATAAAGAGGCCAGAGAACATGTTCCCCAAAATGGTAAACTAAAACCCAGCTAAAAAGTTGACGGTTTAATCCAATGTATAGGGAGGGGAGGGGGGGGGGGCGCAAATTCAACGGACAGCGCTAAAAATTTCACACCTAGACAAATGAAATATTGAAGAGGCCAAATGAAACCTCAACGGGGGGGGAGAGGTTGGGGGGGGGGAAAAAAGTGAATGTGAAAAAAGGACAAAGAAATTTTTATTTATCACTAGTCACCAGAATAAATATTTTAAAAATAACAAATAACAAATGTCTGCAGGATCGTCACCCTAAAAAACTGTAAACAAAAAGGAGACAAAACTCCGAAGAAAACAGCAGCCCAGAAATCTGTTCATTCGCAGAAGTATTGCCACAGATTTAAAAAAAATTTATTGATGTCATAAAATTTTCCACATAATGGAACTGAAAGAGAAATAAGAAAAAAATCATAATTAAATAAAAAAACCAAATTCTTACAGATAACTAGCACTGGTATGTGCTACCATTATTCAGGAATAATTAATGGGGCAGAAAATTCAGAATTACAAGTGAACTCATCAATACTTATATTGAATTAATATCACATCTGGTTGAAGAAACTTTACCATAAACGACACATCTAGTAAGAATTTTTGAATTCAAGATTAAGACCTGCTGGATAAAGGGGAATTCAACTTGTAAAAGTCCAATTAGTAATTCCCTACGATTAAATGTCAAAGAGACAGGCGAGACTCGATCTCCACCCCGTTTCTGTATTAATAGGTAGTAATGATCAATGAAAACAAATCGGAAGTTCCTCAACTTTTTATATGTTAAAACTTCTGCAAAAAGTTTTGGAACTGGGGAGAATCACTTTGAGCCGGTGTACGTATATTGGATTGTGTGTTTATTGGATCATAAACCTGCAATTCATGAGTAAGTTTTCCCCTATATAAAATAAGCCACAATGGACAAATCAAAATGGATATCAACAAAACGACTCCTACATTTTGAAGAAATAATTGATCTTTATATTCTTTTTTATCAATGGATGTTTTAGAAAGATATCTCCCTTCATGAGAGATCCTGACAGACAACTACATGATTAGTACAAGGGAAAGACAGCCTAATTTTTGTGGTCTAGATTATCTCTGAATATTGGTTTCCCTGCTCAGTTTCCTTCATTTACTGAATGATACCAAAGAGTCCCTGCAAGTTATTGTTTTCTCCTAATGCCGATTCCTTGGAGGAGAATATGAACTCTGTTATATGTGGAGAAATTATCTCTCATGTATATGCCACTTATCCCTCTTATGATAAACATTCCCTTGGAGTTTTACTGGAATATTTAGAAATAAGAAGATATAGAAAGCAATTCGTGAGGACCATACTTTTGATCTTTTGTTGTTTAATAGGGAAGATCGATCCCCACACCCATAACTCTGCTGTTTGTAGAAGAATATAATTTTCGTGGGATGATACCCTCATTCTAAATTTTGAAGACATTTTCAAAGCAAGTCTTCGTTCAAAAATAAGTAGGTCCTCCACATATCCACTATTGACCTCTCAAAAATTGGCTTATAGGGTAGGTGATTCAATCATACTACGGGGATGAAAACGTGTTTCAAAATTGTAGTAAAATGTATTTCTGTCTGATTTCTTTATAAATAAGATCTTCACTAACTTAGTGCCTCTTATGGCACCAAGTTTTCATAGGAAATTGTACATTGGTCATGGAGGATGTCATGAGTGAATTTTTGATTATCAGATCCATACGGATTAATGGAAACGAGAAAAAAATCCTCAAATTGTTATCCGAAGAACCTCGCCATAAGACAAATATGTCATCTATGAATCTCCACCCCCAATTAACAATATTCTGCACAAAAGGTGAGAGACTATATGATACATTCTTCCTCATATGTCTGGACACAAACATGTTTGCAATACGTATGTCAACATTTAGACCCCAGAGGCTGTAACGCCTTTTAGAATTGTAATGTAAATATTGCCTGCAGGCCGTGAGGCTCGCTACAAGGCTGCAGCAAGCATTCTAATTATCTCTTATTTTACACACTGAAAACCAGCATCTTATAAACTTTTCTGTTCTCAGATGGTATTCAACCAAATTGTACTGACAACATGCAGAGACCTTACTCAACTACAGGACAAATGTCATCTTCAAGTAAAGCTCTCTGCTTGCTGTCAGTGAATATGAGTGAAAAGCGATTGGGTGGGAGAGGAAGCAAATCAGCTTTGAGAGAAGAACCTTGCTGCAACAGTAACTGACTTTGTGCTGGAGTGTTTTGGTTTTACAATGAAGGGGTTATTGGAGTTCTAGTCCCGCTCTATGAGGTGTATAGTTAGTAATTTCCCCTCCTAAATTCTAACAGCATATGTATGAGAGACCTAAAATATATATGTAATCATCAATAAAAGAATTATAGTAACACAAACATAGCTCCCCTATATCTTGTCTCATCCCTGGAGAGTATAATGCATTGTAATCACATATGTTGTGGAAAGTGCTTGGTGATTACAGAGAGTATGGGACACAAAAAAGGGGGATCATTCTGTTTGTGTGTGTGTGTGGTGTGTGTTGAGTGTGTGTGTAGATAGTATATATGAAATATAAAGAAGTCTAACAACATATATTTTCATATCTATACATAGATAAAGCAAATTGATAAAAGGAAAATAAAAAAACAAAAAAAACAATGGGACTTGAACATTCGTCCAAGACCTCTGCTTGGTCCAAGCTGAGATCACGTCTATGGCACTGCACTAGTCACAAGGGGCTTCCAACAGACACAGTGATTGAAATCTATGATAAAAACACTACAGATATTACTTCATACATAATTCTTGTTCAGTGAATTCGCTCATGAGTAAACAGAACGACCTCTTTCAAATGTAGCAGCTTAAAGGCCAGAACCCTGGTGATTGAGGTGAATCAACCTCTTTGGTAAATAGCCCCTTTAAACATGCAGTAATTGCCCAGAAATCCTTCCCCCTATAGCTGAGATGTACATAGAGCCAGCAGGACTCTGGTTTCACTAATGATTTTATCAGCTCATAGGGGAAGTAAACACAGAGTGGTGGCAGGCAGCCCAATCACAGCAGCTGGGGGCCGTGGCCATGACATTTCCTGTCTAGGGGCATATCCCAAGTCCGCAACAGTCTGATGAAATGTCAGCCAGCCAATCACAGTGGCAGGGTGTGCTTGGTCTAGGCACAAGGAATCGAACCAGTTGCAGTTGCTGGACCATCAACAGCAAAATAGAAGACGAGATTTACAGCGAAGCTGATATCGTGCTAAAACCAAGTTACAGAGGTAAATGCAACCCAATTACAAAAGTGCTTATTTTTACTGTCCCCATAATCTGAGACATGATCTTGTAACGATAAAACCCCTTGGCACAGCCAGCATCAAAAGAACAAACGATTTACTCCACCGTGTAGAAGGTAAAGTCTCCTGTGTAGCAACGCCGCTGGTCTGGTTTGGTGGACTCGTAGCATGCTCCTCTCGTCCTGCTGCGGGGGAGCCACCCTCTGGGAGAAAAGTGGCTTTGCAAATACTGTTTAGCATTAGGTTATAACTCTCACCGTTGGTCTCGTTCCTGCACAGTAGGCTTTAACCCCTTAACGACCTTAGTGGTGAACGTGATGCATACGTTCCAGGTTGTTTAGGGGTTAACGGCACCGTGGACGTATGCATATGTCCTGAGGATCGCGCGAACTCTAAAGCAGAATTTCTGCGCGATCGGGGCACGTATGTCAGCTGTAAGGCGGCCCCGAACCCCGATCACGTCCCCGGGAGGGGGGGGGGCGGTTTAAACCCCTTAAGTATCGCGGGACCGGGATGGCCGTGTCGCAATAATTAAGAGAGACGCAGGAGGAGCCGATCTCCTCCTGCGTCTTCTGTCTGCGACAGCACTCTGCAAGCAAAACGGACGTGCAACTTCTGCCTTCTGACAGACAGGCGGCCTTAGGCATAGAATCCCTTCCGGGTTTTCTGTGACGTCAACGATGTCCGCGTGCCCGTGGGCCCTGATGGGCATGGCCCGGCATCGAGACTGACAGTCGTCATAGGAACCATGCAGAACAACAAGCAGTGCATTGATTCCTATTGGAATTAGAGATCTAAAGATCTCTCATTCAAATCCCCAATGGGAAAAAGGTAAAATAAAAATGTGAAAAATTAAAAAAAGTGAAAACAGTAAAACACGCAACACGAAAAATTAAAAAAGAAAACGTACACTTGCCGCCCTTGTTCTCCCCACAATTAATCAAATGCCAATCGTCGGAGCCCAAAAAAGATCAAAAATAACATAAAGTACCCGTAATTTTAGGTATCGGCCACGTGCATAACACCTGCCCTATAAATCTGTCATGTTAATTTACCCGTACGGTGAGAACGCCGTAAAAAAAAAACAAAAAAGATTTTTGTTCATGCCCACAGCACAATAAAATGATATAAAATTGATCAAAAACGCCTGTACACGCCGAAAGTTGTTACCAAATAAAACGTCCCATTCATCCCGCAATAAAAAAGTCCTAACAAAGCTGCTGTATAAACGGGAAAAATAAAAAAGTTATGGCTCTCGAGAGATTACGATGCATAAATATTCTTTTAAACAGCACTAAAAACACTTTTTTTTTTTAAATGCTTCAAGACATAAACAAAAAACTATATAAATTGGGATATCGGTCGTGAATCTTATCGACGCCACTAGAGTTAAAGCTAACTTATTACGATACTGCACAGTGAGGGGGCTGTTAAAATAAAAATAAAAAAAGCACTACTAGGATTGCAGTATTTTCCTTCCGGGTTATAGTGTGCCTTCCAAACAAAACGGATTTAAAAACTGATCAAAAGTCTTGTCCCCCAACAAAAATGATACCAATAAAAATGTCCAACGTCATCGCCACAAAAACAAGCCTGTATACGAGCTCCATACACATAAAAAATAAAAAAGGTTATGGCTCTCCAGGACTATGGGCAAAGGCAAAAATGATTTTTCATGTTGAAGTAAGTGTTTTGTATTGTATAGAAAAGCAGTAAAAACTAAAAACAATATACAAATTGGGTTTTGCTGTAATCGAATTGAGCTTGCTGAGTAAAGAGCTAGCATGTCCATACTACCGGCATGAGTAACCGCTATAAAAAATAAAAATAAAAATACACTACCAGATTGTCTGTAGTTTTGTTCAAATGCCCTCACAAAAACCTTAATAAAAAGTGAACAAAGTGTTGTATGCACCCCATAAATGGGGTACCCAAAAAAAGCATTCAATCACTCCGCAAAAAACAAGCCCATACAGGCTCTGGCACACAGCAAAATAAAAAAGCTTTATGACTGGTGTCATAATAGGATAACAAAAAAAACAAAATTTTTTATATACCTATTTCTATTGTGTAAAGAGTAATAAAACATAAAAAACTATATAAAATTTATACCATTGCAATAGTAACCGGTGACCCCCATAGTAAAGTATCACATCATTTACAGTGCAGTCAGTCGAACGCTGTAAAAATGAAGCCCAAATAACAATGGTGGAACTGGCGTTAACTCACACCGGGGCCCCCCCCCCCCCATTTTTCATTGCCCAATGCTAAAAAAATGATGGAACACCTGTGCGATTTCCAAATGCACAGATACAGGAAAACCCCTATATGAGATCCCTGAGGGGGAGTTGAATCGTAAAATCGGTGCGACTTCTGGAAGGTTTCCCCTGTTCAGGTTTCGTTTAGGGGCTTTGCAAATGCCGACATGGCCCCCACCAAAATCTGCGTTGCGAAAGAGCCAAATAGCGCTGTTTTCCTCCCTGTGTACGGCCCTCAATGCGCCCAAACAGTGTTTACAAATACACTCCACATGTAGGTGTATGCCAAACATGAAAGAAATTGCTTAACAAAGTTTTTGGGGTTCTTTTTTTTTTCCAGGATTCCCTTGTAAATTTGAAACAAATTTAATGCTAAAATTGCGAGATTATAGGAAAACATTTTTTTATATTTTTTACAGCCTAATGTTAAAAAAAAATGTGTGAGATCACCTGTAGGTGTCGAAATACTTACTAACAGCGTCCTGTAACTAGTTAGGGCCTTATAGCAGTGTGTAGTTTTTACAATATGGGGTCTATTTTTAGGGGTGTTTAATTAATTTTGAGTGGCAGCCTTAGGTACTCTTCAAAATCTGAAATGGCCCTAAATAAAATTGGCTATTGAAAATGAGACCGCGCGAGAGGTCCAGTAGGTGCCCCTCCTAGATCTGTGGCGATATTGTTGACCAAATAATTGCACTTAGTGGGGCCACATATGGTGGAGTTTTCTAAAAACGCTTAGACTCGGGTTGAAATGAAATTAACAATGAGCATTTTTTACCTAGATCACTATTAACGCATATTCCCAGTGAATAATGATAAATATTGAAAATCCTGGCAAAAATAGTGAAGATTTTGGAAATTATGTAACCGACATATGGCACTTTGCTTTTAATTTTCTGTGAATATAAACCTAAAGGGTTAACAAAACATCCTAAACAGCAGTAGTAAATACTTTAAAGGGTCTAGTTTCTAGATAGTCGTGCATAATAATGTGGGGTAATCAAACACACATTGCTGATGCGCCCCTCAAGAGCCACGTCAAACTGGAATGGTCCCTGAAAAAAATGTAAATTGAAAAAATTTTTTCCGTTAAAATGTGAGAAATTACTACTATATTTCTAGGAGGCCCTTCTAATGATATAAAAAAAAGTACATGTAAAAAAATTGAATGGCCGATCCTAATATAGGACATAAGGTAGTATCTAGTTATAAAACTATTTTGTGGTGAATAATTATCTGTCTTGCACGTGCGAAAATTTATTGAACTTTCAAAATCATATTTTATTCAAATTTATTCATGAAATTTTTGATATTTTTATCCCAAAAAAAAACACAGCTTGTAGAGGATAAGAATTTTCTTACAAACTTAAAGCTACAACTGTGTCACGAGAAAAACAATCTCAAATCACAAGGATTAGGAAAAAGTGTCGAAAAAGTTTTTATTCTCACATAAAGTTACACATGCCCGATTTAAAAAAATATGGCTGTGTCAGGAAGGCCAAAACTGCTTGTGTCCTTAATGGTTTAAAGTCCTAGGGACACTGGTAATCAGCCTGGACCGTAGGGGTGAACGGCCTCGGCCACCCACGGCGTACAGTCTCGTTCAGTTCGGGGGTTTAAAAAAGACAGTCCCAATTAAAGCTCATGAGCAGGCTATACTACAATATTAAATCCTAAGTAACCTATGTTACTTAACTTACTGTTGTCTTTTTCCCGCACCAAGGTCCCGTACCTTGGTGGCCGCCACTTGTGCAAGGTTCTCCTGTCTGCCATTCTGCTGTTTGAAAGTCCGGGGATAGTACAACGGATCGGCCTCTGCTTGACATCCCTGGAACTTCCCTACTATTTTGCAGCATAATACTTAGGGACATACCTTTCCATTCCCTAATCTTGTCCTGCTGGAGTCTGCTTTACATCTAGAATATACTGGGAACCGGCAGAAAAATCCTGAAATGAGGCAAAAGTGTGAAAAAAACTTGTGCCGAGTTTTGCGTGATTGTTTGTTTTTAATACGGCGGGTTAAATCTTTATTAAAATGATATGTTCTCTGTATTGCTACATGGTTGATACTAGGTTGTAAAAAAAATCAAAACATTTCTATTTTGTAAATCTGAGGACCTTGAATTGCGGGTGGCATTTTTTTTTGGGTATTTTAGTTGTATAGGGTTCGGTGTATGTCGCTGGACACGCACAAGCAATGATAGTATATAGAAGGCCACACGGCCAGGGAGTCTAAGGTAGCCCCCTTGTAATTCACAAGAGCCCGCACGCAGAAGGCGGGATGTTCTTGCTGCGCGGTGAGGCTACCAGGGTCGGCTCACCCCGACGTGACTTGCTATGGCTATGGCGTCAGCGGGGTACTGTCGTGGTAGCAAGAATCGTAATCCATGAAAGAGTAGTCCGAGGGCGAGGCAGAGGGTTCAGGGCAGGTGGCAGAGTTTCGTGGTCAGAGGACAGGCAAACGTCAGGGGGTGCAGGGTCGGGACAAACATGCAAGGGTCAGGAACGTAGCGGAATGGACTGGTACACGTTGTAATAAAACATGAACACTTCCCAAAGCTGCCTCTCTAGAACATGGTAACGCACAAACCAACAATCTGGCAGAGAGTGCTGGGTGCGTGAAATCTTAAATAGGAACCAGCGGCCGGGCAATTTGGACTAAATTAACCAATGGTGCACTGGCCTCTTTAAAGATCCAACCAGCAGCCGTCGCGCTGGGTGACACGGCGCGGACAGCCACCGGACAGCAGTAGCAGCGTTCACGCAGGAGCGTGGGTCGGGTAAGTGAGCCTGCGCCTGACCACGGGTTGAGCAGCATACCCCCCTTTAGGTCTCGAGGTTCCCACCGATCGCGTCCTCTGGCCCGAACGCCGCTTCCATCCCAATTCAATCAAAAAGAAGCCGGCTTCCGCCCGTTTTTTTCCCCGCCTAGCACCTCCTTGAGCTCGAAGATGTTATCAAGAGTTGGCCACCGGGAGAAGGCTTAGACAGGTCAACGGTAGAAGCGATGTGCAGTGGCACCAGCGGGTTTTGAGAAGGAAAATATGGAAGGCGTTTGTGATAAGTCAGAGTGGGAGGCAGAGTTGAAGCTTGAAGGACACCGTGGTTTAGTTGCCGAAGTACAAACAAAAGGGCCCAAATACTTTAGTGCCTTAACTTATAACAAGTGCACATTGAAACGAGATATTTATTTGGTATGGCCAACCATACCTTGATCACCGGTTGGCTAAAAAGTGGGCGGGGGGGGAGACTACGGAAACTGTTGGCCTTGGTCCTAGGTGCGAGCGGAGCCCGAGAAAGGACCTGTCGTGTGGGCTCGCCAGAAGTGCCTTTGATGGTCGCACACCTCTGTGCATCCAAGGCAGAACATGGCACGATGAGGCCAGGTGGAGAGTCGGCGGGATGTAGCCCAAACACGATAAAAAAGGGTGAGAGGCTCCAGCGGATTCAGAGTCTCGAGAATTATATGAAAATTCCGCCATGGGGAGGAGGTCGGACCAATTATCATGACGGGCGGATACAAAATGTAGTAGGTAGGTACCTAAAACTTGGTTCACCCTCTCTACCTGCCCGTTGGTTTGAGGGTGGTAAGCAGACGAGAAGTCTAGCTGAATCCGCAACTGGCCAAATAGAGCCCGCCAGAATCTCGAGACAAACTGGATCCCTGTGATACAAATGTGACAAGAATGTCAGAGTGATTGTGTAGATAGTAATTTCATGCATAAACCAGCCATATATGAGATCTGAACAAAAATGGGAGCCGTGAGTGTCCTTTGTTTGACTTGTGTTTAACCTTGAGGAGAAGTAGGAAAAACAAGTGCACAGCGCCTGCGTGGCACACGCTGTGCCACAAGCGAAGTGGGGAAAACATGAGCACAGCGCTTGCGCGGCACGCGCTGTGCCACAAGCTGCGCTTATGTGATGTTGACTACTGTGCATGGCAGGATATACATCCTAATTGAAGGTGTATAAAGAGAGGGGATTTACCGAGACGGGTTAGGGACTTTCCAGACTGCTCAAGTGGACGCACTTAGTCTGTGATGCAACCGGAACCGATTCCTCTCCCGTCGAGGTCCCCCAATCTGGGAAAGTGATGCTACAATATCCGGTAATGTATTGATGCTTACTATGCCAATGATCTTAACTTAATTAGATAGATTTGATTGTATAAAGTAACTAACAACATCCTGTATGTAACTGAATAAATAAGATATAATTTTATTACCTAATTTGTATATTAGTGAGCGAAGTAAGTGGAGGCAATTACCGTCTCACTTCAGACAGGTAATACATTAATTGGCGCTGCGAGCAGGGTAGGTTTTCTTCAACTAACGAACCTTGAAGGGTGTAACAAAACCCTTTTTAGGGCTTGTTATACTACTCAAGGGGAACCCCTGTGCAAAATTTGAACAATTGGCACGAGGCCAATAAAATATTGGAAAAGTGCCAAAAAGTTCCGGAAAAAGAAAAAACCAGCGCAGAGTGCTATAGAAGTGCCCGGCTGGACTGAGGCACCCTATAATATTCTAGCGCAAGAGTTAAAAACGTCCGGGTTAACCGAACATG
>JAODAL010045448.1:0-31924 GCA_025379985.1 Phyllomedusa bahiana
CAAACATTTGCCCCTCCCCCTTTCTGCCCTCTCCCCCCCTTTTCCCTGTAGATTGTAACCCCCTCGCGGGCGGGACCTCCTCCCCCAATTTCGCTTTTTACTCTCTATTTGGGGGGGTGGAAAGGAAAAGGGTGCTTTTTTTTTGTTTTGCCCGGGATCGAGGGGGGTTTGGCCACCAAGAAACTGTTATTAAATTTTTGAGGGCCCCTTAATGGGGGAATCATGTTGGAGGGAAAAGGGACATCCAACAAAACGTGAAGAGGGAGCCTTTTTTTCCCCAAAGCCTCTGGGTCGGGGGGAAACTGCAAACTGCTTCCTCAACTTCCCTCCCCCCCCCAAAAATTTCGTCCAACCTCTTTCCAAGGCGGGGACTGGAAAACGTCGGTGCCAGGAATACCCCCTCCACCTCTGCTCCCTGGCACAGCTTCAACACACCCCCGATTTTTCCTCAGATGATGCACCCGAGAGCTGGGGCCGCCCCCCTTACACTACCCCCCTTGGGACCCCCAACCACTGCCTAATAAAGACCGAAAAATTTGTAAAATGTCGGGCCTTGTGGATTAAAACGGAGAGAAAGACTCTGTGCCCCGAAACTTTTCCCCGCTCCTCCTCCGTCGCGGGTGGGACCTGTTTTCAAGTGCCCCAACGATCGTTCCAAACTAAGAACACCACAAAGCCATGCGACAAGGGCATTGTCCCACTAACCTTTTTGGGGGCTTCTTCAAAATTTGGAAAGGGGATGGTGCAGAGCCTTTCCCCCCTGCCTCCACTATGGGTTTGGCCAACCCCCCGAGGCCCCACTGCGGGTTTTGTCGGGCCCCATGTTCACTTCGTACGCGTAAGGGCTTTGAAACTGCGCCACAATCACTGGACAGTGGAGTGGGGAAAAATTCCAGCGTTTTCCCTTTGTCAACAAAAGACGGGGGACGGGAGGCCAAAGTTTAACGCGGCCAAAAGGCACCCAGGCGGGACGAAGGGGGGAAAGAGAATGGCGGAAAGTTTTGAGCCCCTGACCTCGGGGCCTACCTCCAGCGGGCACCCACCCCGGGGTATGCTTTAGAATTTCTGGACGAAAAGGTTCCTACATGGGGCCCGGAAAAGGGATGGCTCCACCCAAACCGATTTTAAAGGGGCGGCCAGAAATTTTTTAAACCATTGCCCCAACACAAAAACCGGCCCCGGCCCACAAGGTTCTTTCCCCCCACCAGCGCCCCGGTCTTGTTGCGAAAAAGCCATCCAAAACTCCTGACCTGTGTTTGAGGGTCCCCAAGACAGTTTAAATTTTTAAACAGGGCCCCCGGGTTTTTTCTAAGGGCAATGATGCCACCAGAGCCCCCTTTGGGGGAAAAAGAACTTTTTTTGCACCACCCCCCTGCGGTTTTTGAAGAGCGTGCCCCGAATTTTTAGAGCCACCTAAACCACCAAATACACCCCCCTCAGCTCCCCCAAATTGAGCGTCACAAAAGATTTTAAGGGGTTTTTTGGGCCGTGCTTCCTAGCCCAAAGTGTCGGGGGCCCAATGGATTTTTGCCACCCCAAGCAGACAACGCCTTAAAAATTTTAGATGACACGGGGCTGGCCAGGGCAGGGACGGCTTTTCGGAAAAAGGGAAATTCCCCCCCCATGCTCGCATCGGGTTTTGGGGGGAAAAGGAAAGGGGCCATGACATGGTGGTCCCATAGGTCCCCCACCGGGACGGAAAGCAATTTTTCCAAAGGGCCCAAAACCCAGGCAATGCCTCATTCGGGTTTTTTTGGCTTTGGGAGGGTTTTTGGGTTTAAAAGTGTTTTTTTTTTCCCCCAAAACCCTGGAGACAGAAGCTGGCGGGCTAAAACTGGCCGCGGGTAGGGCCCGTGCGGGGTCGTCAAACTGGGGGAATGAGAAGGGGAAGGAGGGGCCCCCTGGGGGTGCTGTTGGAACCGGTCGAGGGGGGAGGCTGAAGCGGAGGCTGACCCTTGTTAAATGACTCTGAAGACATGGGCACTGGGGAACCCGCTTGGGGTTTGGCGGGGGAGGGGGAGGAGGGGGAGACAGGGGGTTGTGACAGTTTTTTGGGAACCTGGCATCGATGGGGGCCTTTTTTTGGCCAAGTTTTTCCCCCCCTTTTTAAACCCAAACATTCGCTGCATGTACTAGCCCATTTTGGGTGGGGGTTAAACACCTAAGATTCTTCCCCAAACTTATGCTTTAAACGGCAAAGGGGGCATATGCCATTGCTGGGTGAATCAAGGCTTGCTTAAAAAAGGGCCCAAAGGGCCAGAGGTCCGGGATTTTTTTTCGACAGCGAAAAAGGAGGAGGGGTGTTTTCCGCTGCGGGGGCTGGGGGAAAAACTCAGCAGACAGTGCGACCCCCCCATCCCTTATGAGGGGGGCCCCTACGACATTACCCCATCGCCCTTCCTCTTGGGTCCAGTGTTTGAAGTGCCACAAGCAAATTTTCTCTGAAAGACCACGTTGGTCCGCAATGCGTCTCACCCACCCATAAACCCCCACAGGGACTTCCTCGTCCGACTTTTTTGGGACCTGGAGCGGGGGTTTCCAAAAACAGGCACTGCAAGCGTTCCCCGACTGCCCTGATTTTTGCCGTTTGACCGGCTTCCTTCCCCCCCTTAGGGCATCACCGATTGGGCGTACGAGCAGACAAAAAACCCTTTTTTTGGGCCCTTTTTTAAATTTTTTAAACATCCCTTTCTGCCCCCAACCGTTTTTGGGCCCATAAAAGAGGTCTTCAGAAAAGGGTTTATCCCCAGTGGGGGGCTACACGGTTGCCCTTTTGGCTCCCTTTTCCCTTCATTTTGGGAGGGAGCTGACGTTTGCGGGGAAAGACGACATTTGGGCCCTGTGACTGGGGGGGCTGAGGAGGTAAGACTTGAACAGGTTCCCTTAAACCCACGAAGAACAGTTGGGCCCAAGCCCTTCTTTACGATTTCAAAAGGGCCCTGACCCAGCGTTTACGGGGCAGATGGCCCCCTGAACCGCCCAAACCGCTGGCGCATGTTGTCGCCACACTGGAAGAAGAAACCTTTCCCTCTCATACCTCTTACCCCCAAATTTTTACACCCCTCTTTGCTCGTTTTCCCAACCTGCATTTCGCTCCAGGGTTCAGAAAAAATAAAAATTTAAAAAGGTGGGAAGAGTTTTTGACATCTCTTATTGAAAGAAGACAAAACCAGCTATTCTTAAATCCCTCTAAATTTTTCCCACAGCCAACTAGGAATTTGAAACGAATTGTTTCAGCAAATACCTGTGAAATGCGGTCGGGGGGGAAAAACCGTAAACAAAAAAAACCCGTGATTTTTCCCTTTAGTCCCCGGGTTTACTACTGCCCCCGTAGGGCTAGGGAAATTTATAGGGTTTCAACAAAATACATACAAGTTGTTAAATGCGCCCCCAAAATGAATTCATCGAGCACAATAAAACTAATTTAAAGTTACAAAGGATGAAAAAAAAGCATTTTTTCAGCAATGCCCAAAAGAAACAGTTTTCCAAAAAAATTTTTCTATCAAATTTCGTTTCAAAATTTTGGGGGTTTGGGAAAAAAAATAGGGCCGCACCACCCTGCAATAAAACTATTTTAAAAAGTTTTACGATAAAAAAACGGGGGTTTTTTTCACCAAAAGAAAACACCAACCCCGAACTCCCAAAAATTTTCTGAAAAAAATTTAATTCCCAAGGGGGCTTTTTTGAAAAAAAAAATGGGGCCCCAAACCCAAAATGAAATACAGCCCAATTTTTAAAATTTTAAAGGAAAAAAAAAGGGGTTTTGCCCTATGAAATACACCCTGCCAAATTTAAAACCCCCCCTTCTGAAATCCTAAATAAAAACAAGGTGGGGGCTTTGAAAAAAAATGGCTGCCCAAAAATAAAAAAACACCTATTCAAAAATTTTTAAGCCCTAAAAAAAAGGGGGGGTTTTGCACCTAAGGGAAAAAAAAACCTGCAATTACTAACAAATTTCGTATCCTAATATAAATACAAGGTGGGGCTTTGAACCCCAAAAAGGGTGCGCCAAAGTGGAAAAAAAACCCCCCAAACCCAAAAATTTTTACGGATAAAAAAAGGGGTTTTTGCACCTATGAAATACACCTGCAAAATTTCTACCCCCTTTTTTTGTTCCAATAAATACCGGTTTGGGCTTTGAACAAAAATTTGGGCCCGCCCAAAAAAAAAAACACCTATTACAAATTTATACGGATAAAAAAAGGTGGGTATTTGCACCTATGAAATACAAAATGCAATTACCCGCAAATTTTTGATCCCAATATTTAAATACAAGGTTGGGCCCCTTTTAACAAAAATGGGGTTTCGCCAAAGTTTAAAAAAACCCCTTTTTTAAAAAATTATACGGAAAAAAAAGGTTTTTTTTTTTTGTTTTGCACCAAAGAAATACAACAGCAAATTACTAGAAAATTTTTTTTATCCTAGTTTAAATAAAGCTGGGTCTTTTAACAAAACTTGGCTGCACCAAAAAAAAAGGAAATATTTCACCTCAAGTGCGAGGGGTGCTGGCCAAAAACTGTTAAAAAAAAGCCAATTTTCAATGCAGGTTTAAAGCAGAGTCTTGGGGTGCACAATAACACTTTTCCTTTCAAAAACCTGCCTGCCTTTGTTTTGCCCGGGACCACCCCTTTCCAAACCCCCCCACACCCCACGGGTGTACAGCGCTAATGCTTCTTTAAAAGTCTCTGTCAAACTAACCAAAAACTAAAATTCCCCTAATATACCTATATTTCCCAATGTTTACAGCAAACAAAGTTTTCTGTATGAATAAAGGAAAATATGTCTCTGAGCAGAACCCGAGCCCGTTTGAGAGGATTTTTAAACACCCGTCCTGCTCTAATGGAAACAACCGACACCCAAAGATGAAGACAGGAAAAAGCTTTCTTGCAAAACGAGGGCCTGTGATTTTTCCCCGCCAATGAAAAACCATACACAACACAGTCAGACTCGCACACCCAGCCACCCGCTCTATGCCCCTAAAACTGATTTGCGGGGCCCCCAAAATGACAGGGAAACGCCGAAAAAAGGGGGATAGTAAAAAAATTTTTGGGGGCAGGTTCCCACCTAAAAAAATCGGGGTATCGAAATTTTTCCCATCAACCTAAAAACCGGGCCCATTTCAAAATTTTTCGATTATAAACGCTCATCCCCAGTTGCAGCACAATAAAAAGGACCTCGCAGCAGGGGTGACTCGGTGGGGGATAGAAACTGCGGCCCCTTTTTTTGACAAGCAAACCCCAAAGGGGTTTTTAATTTGGGTTTAATTAGGTCATCCACTTCCCCCCCAATCACGACAACCCCAGCCAAGAGTGGAGGCGTCAAAACAACCCTGTTTTGGGATGGCCCGGGATGGGGGCAGCGGCCCACACCTTTCCCCAACCCCCCTCTGTCCCTTCAGTTCCTGCAAGATCACATGTGGTCTGGGGTACACCACGTCAGCGAAACAAACTCTTGAGGACATCACCGGTTTGGGCCAAAAAAGGGGCAGACATTGCGCTTCTTGAGATGCGGGAAAAATTTTGGGTGGAAGTGGCACAGAGTTTTTGTTGCAAGCAGTGGGCCTGCATACTAAACCTTTTAGGAAATAGCATGACGGGAAAACACAAATCAAAGACGATGACCAAATCGCATTTGGGGAAGGGAGAGAAAGGGCTTTATCATTCGTCGGGAAAAGGGGGTTTTCATTTTTTGCGTGTCAGGGTGGCACACCCAGCAAGTCGTAGTTTGCTGTGAGTCAGCGGTGGCAGAGTGCGAGGTCGGACCAAAAGGCCACGGGGCGGTCCAGAAATGCGGCCGGGTTTTCACGAGGCACTGTGGTAGTATCACTCAGGCGAAAATTGGCGGAAAAAAAAGAAACAAAAAAAAAAAAAAAACAAAAAAAAAAAAAAAAAAAAAAAAAAAGACGACAAAAAAAAAAAAAATTTAAAAAAAAAAACAAGAAAAAGAAATTTATAAAAAAAAATTCCCTTTTCCAAATGGGGGCTCTGCCCATTCAGCGAATAGTGGTTGGCCACCGGGTGGAGGTTCCAAACCGTAATTTTTTTCCAAAAAAAGGGATACCAGGCCCTTTTCAATAAAAAGAACAGAATGTAGCAATCCCCGAGCCTATGTGTCTTTCCCAAAGGGGCACAGAGGCGGTGTGTGGACTGTAACTGGGTCAGGGGGAAGTACAGCCCTTTTTGGCCCACTGGGTAATGGCTTCCCCCCGACACACCAACAACGACAGGGGACCTGCTTTTCCTCCCGTTGTCAAAAGCGTTGCACCAAGTCCGCCTCCTCCTCCACCCCCACCCCAGCCTCCACAAGTCTAAGTGCTGCTCCTCATACCACATTGCAGGGACAGTGGGTCAGCAGCTCTACACCTGGTTTGCCTGGGCGAACGAAGTCACCCGGGGGGGAACTGCTCCCCCGTATGCAACAAGAAATCGATGCGTGGGTTTCTCCCCGACAACTGTTTAAAGGGGGGAAACCCGGGGACAGACAACGGGAAGGAAAAAATGTTGTCCCTGCGCACCGAGGGGGAAAAACCCAAGCCCCAACCCGGGGCCCCGTGTTCAATCTGGGTTTTCAAAACCCGGTTTTCCCGAATATGGTGAGCGATTTTGTCAACTAAAGTTATCGTTCGATAGTCGAAATCGTCAATAATCAAGACGATTTCCGTAGTCGATAAAAGATTAAACGGGCCCATGACCTTAAAATCCCATGGGGGAGGACAACACCCTTTAATTTTTAAAACCCAAATGGGGTGGAGAAGCTGGAAATTTTAAAACCACAACGTCCCAAAAGGATACTGCTACCTCTTAGGCAACACAAATTGTTATAAAATCCCCAAAAAAAAATCCCCAGACCATTCACATCCCTTTCTTGTACCACCGCCTGACCCTTAAAAACCCGCATGAAACCCCAAATTAAAAAAATTTCCCCGAAGGGAGTAAGATTTAACCCCCAATTTACTGAACTGGACTTGATTATCCAATTTTTTGGGCCCAGCAGGGGCCCCGAACCCGCATGACCCCCCGAATTTAAAAAAAATTGGGCCCAAAAAAACAGTCTTTTAACCACCATTTTGTTTAATGGGCATTGGGCAAAAATCTGTCCGGACCGCAGTATGAAACCAAAAAAACCCGCCCCGACCCCCAGATTAAAAAATGCCGGAAAAAAGGGGTTTTTCAAACCCCCATTTTAGTTGAACCCGGGCCTTGACAAAACCTGTCCGGGGCCCTACAAAGAAAACCCCAAACCTGCATGACCCCCAGATTTAAAAAATTCCGGGAAAAAAAGTAAAAACAACCACCATTTTTAGTTGAACTGGACATTGCTATGCCCTGCCTTTTCCGCAGCATGACCCCAAACCTTCTGACCAAAAAAGGGTTTAAAAAATGCCGGGAAAAAGGGGTCTTTCAACCCCCATTTCCACTTTAAAATGGGCATTGACAAACCCAAAACCTGTAAAAGCAGCATGACCCCAAAAAACCCCCCAGGTTTCCCTTATGGAAACCCTCATCAGAAAATTTTCCCGAAAAAACTAAAAATGTAAAAATAAATCCCTTTTCCATTACTGCCGGGGGCTAGAGGTTTTTTTTCCCTTTCCATTCCCACTGGTTTACATTGTTTTAAACCCTGACATTTTGAAAGTGAACAAAAAAACAGAGGGCCCCAAAAGGTCAACAGGGCCCGTCTAAAAAACCTTAAATTTTACTGCAAGTGGGTTGGGGGGAAATTACTGATTCCCAAGGGGGGTGAGGATGTAAAAAGTGGGGTCACGCAGGTCACTGGCAGGGCCGGACTTACAGTGGGTGTGGTGAGAGCAAGGGCTGGTGTCCGTCATCTATTAACACGCAGGTTCAGCTAGCAGTGCCTGAGTTACAGTGGGTGCGGTGAGAGCCCAGGCGTCCGTCATCCTCATCCATTAACACGGCAAAAAATGCCCTTATGATGCAGCAATGAAAACAGTCGTGCAGAAGCAGAGTGCAGAAGTGTGAGCTCAGACCTCCAGCCTTCCTCAGTACACAGTCAAGACCTGGGTAGCGCTAGAGAAATTTCTGCCTCTACGAGAGCGCTTGCCCCCTCCGTATGGGGTGCGACCAATTGACTTCACATGGAAATGCTGGTGGTTGAGCTCCTGTTTCACCCCCTGTGCCCTTTTTCTGGCATTCTTTTTCTCGTTTTACTCAACATTTTTGGAGGAAATTGTCTCTGTTCTTGGGGGGGTGAATGTGCTCCATACACCATGTCCTCTGAATAACCTACATCTGTTCAAGTCTTCCTGTACCCCCCCTTGTACTTTTCAGGGAACTTTTTGTACCAGCTATTTTGTCATAAAAATTTTTTTAGTTTTTTAAATTCTAGAAAAAAAATTTTTTAAAAATAGAATGGAATCCACCACTTTTTTTTCTTTTTTTAATTGTATTAAAGTGTTGTCTAAAGGGATTGCTAGCTTTTTTTTAAAGATCTTGCAAAAAAAATTTCATTTTGCAATATGTGCCCATTAACAGTGTCCTACTATTTCCTGTTTTTGCCCGCCCCATCCCCTTGACCCATCTGACAATTGTGAAGAACAAATGTTATTAAAAACCACATTTTTAGAATAGGACTGTGGTTAGTGCATTTCAAAGGCCCCTGACCCAAAAAGCAGGCCTGAGGTCTGAAACCGACGATCCCTGGTTGCTGTTGTTGCCAGCCGGGAAAGGAGCCCTTCTCTCGTACCTCTAACCGTCCCCCCCCCTTTTGCCGCTTACCCCCTCATTTCGCTCCAGTTCAGAAAGTAAAAATTTAAAAATGTAGGAAGAGTTTTTTGACAGCCCTTTATTGAAGACGACAATCACGCTTTTTAAACCCCTTAATTTCCTATAGCCGGATTAGAAACAAAAATTGTTTCTTGCAAATACCTGTAAAATGGGGTCGGGTGGAAAAAACCCCGAAAAGCCCCAAAACAACAGTGTTTTCCTTCGCCCCGGGGATACAATGCCCAGTAGGCGGGAAATTGATAAGTTTTCAAAAAAATATCATAAAAAGAGCACTATCGGCCAAACTGATTTTCCGAGTGCAATAAAATATTCAGAAGTTAAAGGGATGAAAATTGCTTTTTTTGCGCAAGACAAACGGGGAACTTTGCTAGAAAATTTTCAGCAGAATTGCCGTACAATTTGGGGCTATTTAAAAAAAAAAGGGGCCCACCAATGCAATACGCTTTTTAAAAGTTTATAGGACAAAAAACGTGTTTTTGCACCAATGAAATACACAACAGTAACAAAAGAAATTTCTGACCCAAAATTTAAAGTAAGGTGGTTTTTGAAAAAAAACGGGGGGAAAACCAAAAAGTGCAGTACAGCTTTTTAAAAATGTTATATGGTAATAAAAGGGGTTTTTTTGCCCCAATGAAATACAACAACAATTATGCAAATTTCGTATCTAATTAAGTAAAAGGGGGGTTTTTGAAAAAAAAAGGCATGCCCCCAAAAGTAAAAAACCCCAATAAATAAATTGTGTACGGATAAAAAAAAGGTTGTTTTGCCCTATGAAATCCCCCGAAATTACTAGCAAATTTCTGATCCAAATGTAAGTAAAAGGGGGTCTTTGACAAAAATGGCCTGCGCCAAAGTGAAAAAAATGATTAAATTGTGCGGATATAAAAGGGGTTTTTGACCTAGGAAAAAAACACCCGCAATTATAGCAAATTTTGTATGTATTTGCAAGGGGGTCTTTAAACAAAAAGGGCCCTCCCAAAGTGAAAAAAACCTAATTTAAAATTGTGTACGGAAATAAGGTGGGTTTTGCACTATGAAATACAACATAATTATTAAAAATTTTTTTCCCAATGTAAGTCAGGTGGGTTTGGAACAAAAATGGCTGCGCCAAAGTGAAAAAAAACCTAAAAAATTGGTAGGGAAAAAAAAAAGGTGGTTTTTAAACCCTATAAAATACCCCTGCAGGATAGAAAAGTTTGTTCCTTTTGAAAGTCAAGGGGGCCCTTTGAACAAAACTGGGCTCACAAAAGTAAAAAAAAAACCAAATTTAAAAACGTGTACGGATAAAAAAAAGGTGGTTTTTTGCACCTATGAATCCCCTCAGTCATTAAAAAGTTTCTGTTCAAAATTTAAAGTACTGGGGGTCTTTGAAAAACTGGACTGCATAAAAACAAGGTCTATTTCCCCAAAAATTTTCCCAAAAAACGGTAAAAAAAAAGCCATTTTCAATGCGGGTTAAAAAGAGCGGGTGCACAATTCACTTCCTTTCAAAAGCTGCCTGTCTGTCTGGTTCGCCGCACCCCAAAACCCCCCCCAGGGGTTTGTACGCGCAGGGGCTTCTTTAAACGTTCAACCTAACTAAACTAAGAACTGAAAAATTTTCTAATCACCCATGTTCTAATGTTCACAAAAAAAAGCATATTGTCTTGTAAAAAAGAGAACTTGTCGTGGCTGTATTGAGGAGAAAGCTAACCAGTCCTGCCTTAGGGGCACACGAGACACTGATGTGAACAGGAAGGGCTGTTTTATGTAAAAACGAGGTCATGTGATTTTTTCCGCCAATGAAACCAACAAGACGTCGCACCCAACTCATCCTGCTTTATGCTGTAAACATTTGCTGGCCCCCAAAATGACAAAGGCCGAAAAATGCGCGATAATAATGTTATGAGCAATTTCCCTTTAAATTTTGCGGGTCGGAAAATCGATCAACATAAAAAAACCCTGCCGATTTCAACTTTGCGATTTAATCCCAACTTATTCCTGAAACTTCCACCCCTCGCAAGACATTTTAAAAATGCCCGGAAACTGTGCATGCACTTCATCCCTCCACAAAGCCAAGCACACCCTCCCTTTAGTTGCAGTGCAGTACGGCCTCCCCCAACATAGGCGATATACAATGTTTCCACCCGTTTTAATTCCCCCCTCCAAATTTGGACCGACTCTATGAAACAGGAAAAGGCCATTAATAATTTTTTTGATGATCCAAGGGACAGGAGTACTCCCCTGTGTAAATTTTAATGTCAGTAGTGGCAGCACACGTGACACTTTCCGTTTGCTCAGGCCCCCTTTTAGTTGGCCACGTTATTTGCAGTCCCAGTATAGGGATAATAATTCTTCCACTGCTTCATGTCCCCGGAACCCATGCGCAAAAAAATTCTTGTAGGGTACGGGGGCGTGGGACACATTTCAAAAGGGCCCCGTGAGTCCCGTGGGGGCTGAATGGAGGGGAGGGGATTTGGAAAAAAACAAGCGTGTCTGGTTAAAAAGATAGTTTTCTATGGGTGACAGGAGGGGAGGAGCAGAAGCGCCCGGGGGAGGTAGAGGGAGTAAGGAGGATGGGGGATGATCCAGACTACCATGGCAGTATACGGGAGATGGGAAAACAGGTGCCCTCAGAGTCACTTGCGCAGAGGCCGCAGCATGCTGATTTGCCTTCCTTCAGCCGAATTGTACATCTGGCAGAGGGATGACTTCTGGCTCTCAACCCTCTTGGACTCTCGCTACCGATCAAAAATGGGAGCCTTTTTTCCAGCTGTCGAGAGGGAGGAGAAACTGGCGTACTATAGAAAAATCCTGTGTAGTCAGTCGGCCGCTGCCTATGTACGCCATCGTCCATCCTCTGGCAGTTCTGACCGCGGGGTTCCTCATCACTCATGTACCACTGCCACGGCTGCTGTGGGGAGGTGGGGGGGGGGGAAGAAGCAGCAGCTCCATATGCAGCAGCCTAAGTCTGGAGTCGTTGATGAACAGCTTCCTTCACCCACCTAGTGAGTACTCAGCAGCAGCAACAGCAGGACCTGGAGCATACCCTGAACCAGCAAGTGGTGGCCTACTTGGACAGTACTCTGCCACCCCAGGTAGAAGATCCGCTGGACTACTGGGCAGTCAAACTGGATGTGTGGCCGCAACTTGCCGAGTTTGCATTGGAGAAGCTGTCCTGCCCGGCCAGTAGCGGGTGTTCAGTGTGGCGGGGGCCATCGTTACCCCAAGGAGAACCCACTTGTCCACCCGAAATGTGGAGAGACTGACCTTTGTCAAGATGAATCAGGCGTGGATCGGCCAGGATTTCCACACACCAATGCCTTATGCATCAGATTAGATAAGCCATGACGCCTACACAAAACTTTGAGAAATGAGTCTAGATTCTAACTACCTGCCTCAGCCACTATTCTTATGCTGCCACCCACCTGATGCCACACATCTGATGCCAGTTGCTGCCTCCCACCATCTTTAGCAGGGACTGGAATTGCCACCCACCTTCACACTCTGTCATTGTGCCGCTCTCTGACCTCATGCTACTGCTGCTGCTGCCGCCACCTCCACTCTCTGTCATTGTGCCACTCTCTGACCTCATGCTGCTGCTGCTGATGCTGCTGCTGTTGCTGCTGCCGCCACCTCCACACTCTGTCATTATGCCACTCTGTTGCCTACCATGTTGCTACCTCCTCCAGAATTTGTCATCGTGCCACTCTCTGACCTCATACTGCTGCTGCCGTCACCTCCACACTCTGTCATTGTGCCACTCTCTGACCTCATGCTGCTGCTGCTGTTGCTGCTGTAGCTGCTGCCACTACCTCCACACTCTGTAGCCTACTCATGTTGCTGCCACCTCCAGATTTTGTTATTGTGACACTCTCTGATCTCATGCTGCTGCTGCCGTCACCTCCACACTGCGTCATTCTGCCACTCTGTGGGATCCTTATGGGGCTGCTACCTCCACACTGTGTCATTGTGCCACTCTGTGGGCTCCTGTTATTACTGCCACCTCCAGAATTTGGCATTGTGCCACTCTCTGGCCTCATGCTGCTGCTGCTGCTGTTGTTGCCGTCACCTCCACACTGTGTCATTGTGCCACTCTGTGGGCTTCTGATGTTGCTGCCACCTCCAGAATTTGTCATTGTGCCACTCTCTGACCTCATGCTGCTGCTGCTGTTGATGCCGTCACCTCCACACTGTGTCATTGTGCCACTCTGTGGGCTCCTGATGTTGCTGCCACCTCCAGAATTTGTCAATGTGCCACTCTGTGGGCTCCTGATTTGGCTGCCATCTCCACACTGTGTTATTGTGCCACTCTGTGGGCTCCTGATGTGGCTGGCACCTCCACACTGTGTCATTTTGCCACTCTCTGGGCTCCTGATATTGCTGCTACCTCCAGAATTTGTCATTTTGCCACTCTCTGGGCTCCTGATATTGCTGCTACCTCCAGAATTTGTCATTGTGCCACTCTGTGGCCTACTCATGCTTCTGCCAACTGACTGCTGTCTCACTGGAACACCCTGTGGTTTCCTAATGCTGTTTCCACCCTCCACCACTCTCTGACATTGCCACGATGTTTGGTTTTCCCCTTCTTTTCATCTGTCAGAAGGAATCTAAAGGATCAGGATTGTCTGATTATTAGTTAGCCAAAAGCAGGAGTGGATACAGAACACAGAAGACATGCAAATATCCCATTTACTGGTCATCTCCTGTTTGTTTTTGGCTTTAGCAATACTGAGGGATTATTGACCGATTGAAAGCAGACACTGACGGATGAAAAGAAGGGCAACATGATCAGTGACGTCAACACACAATTACTGTCGACACTCTCTCCACACTTTCGGGGTTGTTTCTACATGTATAAGAACAGGTTCTGTCATAATTTGTGGAATCATCTGATGTCGGTGTAAAAGGAGTGCGCTGTTTGACGTTATAATAGGATCTTGGCCCTCAGCTCGGTTCTTTCAAGCTGGTGCTCACGTTACCTTGTCAGGCTGCGTTCCCGTTTCACTTATTCGGTCAGTTTTGCCCCTGTAAGTGCCCAGGGAATTGAAGAGTGAAGCAATTCTAAGAGCGGCGGCTGTCATATGCGTGTCATACTACAACACAGCATTGTATGAAGACCAAACCACGCTCCCTATGCATATTTGAGCATGGCACAACATTCTAAAACACCCTACAGAATCTCTGCAGCCAAGAAATAGCTGTTTTTTAACACGATTTGCCGCAAATAAATTCGGGTCGAAACGATTTTTGACGGAAAATTCTGCGAACTCGGCGAATCGAATTTTTGAGAATTTCGCCCATCTCTATCAACGAACCCTGTCTCAAATTCCTGCATTCTACTGTCAATTTGTGTGGGTGGAAGGAAATTGCTAACTTTTGATTTGGAATGTGAATTAAGGAGGGTGGACACCCAGTAACCGCTGTTCATTTTGATGGCCTTGATGCGTGTGAAATAAGCTTTTTTTCAATAAGATCTTTACTATTGGTGTCTTTTACAGTGGCATTATATTAACTATTTTGCCATATGCAAACTTAAACTCTATCAGATCTCTATCTATAAAACACTAAAACATAACTTTTATTATGTATAACACTTAACCTCTATACACACAATTTAAAACCTAATTTCTAACCTCTCAAATTATCCCTTTCTTCTTCTGAAAGAATAACTCCTTTTCTATTATCAAGTCTGGTGGAACACCACCTATTAACAGGAAAGCCTTATATATACAGTAATTTACTAACTCCAGTAAGGGATCCCAAGCATCCTACTTGGGAAGTCATCCCTAATCTAATGGACATAAAATATATAAGGTTTCCTTGTGATACCCTCTGCAGTGGGTGACATTTGTAGACAGAGGTGAGAAATCACAATTTAAAATGTCATGCCTGAGACTATTTTACAGTGGCATGACCCCAAAACCAGCACAAATGCCTTTATGGACCCTCATAATAAAATTTTCCATAAGAAAAAGTATTTGAACCAATATCTTATTGAACAGGAGGACATTGACTATCACTGTCCTTTACCGCAGCATGACCCCAAAACTAGCACAGATGCCCTCATGGACCCTCAGAATAAAATTTGCAAGAAGAAATAAGTATTTCAACCAATATTTTAGTGAATAGGACATTGAATATCACTGTCCTTTATAGCATCATGCCCACAAAACCAGCACAGCTGCTCTTGTGGACCCTCAAAATAAAAAGTGCTGGAAGAAATAAGTATTTTAACCAATATTTTAGTGAACAGGTGTCACGGTTCACACTACGGTCCCCTGCCATGGACTGCCAGCGTGTCATGCCTTCCTTGTCTTGCCTGTTTCCCTGCTTGCTGCGAGTGGCTCCTTGTACTTACCCACTAGCACTCGCTCCTGCCTCGTGGGGTCCTGTGTGCGCACTATGCCTCCTGGGGCACGTGCGCGGTAGCCTCCTGTCTTTTATTGGTTTCCTGTCCTGTGCACCTTCCTCTTGACCTATGTGAATGGGCTCATGGAGTTTAGGTTCCTTTCCGTGAGTGCGGACGAAGTGAGCTTCACCTGGAAAAGTTGTCTGATGTTCCAGTTCCACCCAGGCGCCCTTTTCCTTGGCTTCCATTTTATTCCTCTTGTTTTCCTGGAGGCATTGGAGGAAACATTGTTTAACATTATAGATCCTGGCAGTATTGCCATGATAGCATTTAGGTGGCATGCCTTTTTCTATGGTCCCCATGCCCATACTCTTAGGGCGACATGTATGAATGGGCTTTTCGCCTGTTTTTGGGAGTAAACTGCGCCTCCCGGCCCGAATACCCCTGTCGGAAGCAGGGATGCAGTATTAGGCGCAGCGTTCGCAACTTTCAGCTGCACCCTGCATGAAGGGGCGGGCAATGCGCACAGTGTGGGCGCAGTGTAGGCATTCTGGGGCGGGACGCGGCGCGCTCGAAAACTCCGAGGCATGTACGATCGCGGCTCGCCAAAGCGCGGCGCCATGCAGCGCTCTGCAGCTCTGACAGGCAGACCTAGTTTATTTTTGTCTAAATGCTCCGGCGGCGGCGAAGTGAAGCAAGAACGTAACATGCGAGGAAGCATATAGAAGATCGCAAGAGAAATCTCGGCGCTCCGTTCCGTGCAGCATGGAGTAGGATTCCAAAAAAATCGCCTTTATAAATGCGGAAAACTATCAGAAAGGAGCTCAACCTCAAAAATAAAAAATATAAAAAAAATCCCACTTTACAAAAATCTAGAACGGCGCTATATCAAGAATTAGGATATTGGTAATTTCCGGGAAATACAGTAATTAAAATTCTGAAAGCTATTCTCATTGGTCGGCAGAAACCGGCCAGCAGAATATGAGCGACAGTGAACCATTAAAACCTCTGGAGAACTATTGACCAATCAGAATTAAAGGCGGGACAGTTCAAAATACAGTAAAAAGGCAGAAAAGAGCTGATTGGTTGAAGCGGCGGGGGCTTGTCCAGCTTAGCCAATCAGAGCGCGAGCTACTTTCTCAAAGAGTTCTATGGGAAAAGAAATGGCTAATTTAAAAGAGGCGTGGTTATTTGGACCAATGGAAGAGCGAGCGACGCTCCTATGGGTTTTCTAATGCAATCTGGAATAAAACTATACATGGCCGAAATCAAATTATAAGACTACAGAAGTTTTCCCGATGTGTACATAAAATGAATAATAATATGGGGGTAATGAAAAAAAAATATTAATTCAATAAAATCATGTTTATTTCTTTATTTTTGTTACACCCATACTATTGATCCTTGGCTAACGAAAATAAAGAAATAAACCTGATTTTATTGAATGAATATTTTTTTTTCTTTACCCCCATATTATTATGCATTTTATATACACATCGGGGCAACTTCGGCAGTATTATCATTTGATTTCGGCCTTGTACAGTTTTATTCCAGATTGCATTAGAAAACCCTTAGGAGCGTCGCTCGCTCTCCCATTGGTCCAAATACCCGCGCCTCTTTTAACTTAGCCTATCACAAACAGAGCTCGCTCTGCATTTCTTTTCCCATAGAACTCTATGAGAAAGTAGCTCGCGCTCTGATTGTCTAAGCTGGACGAGCCCCCGCCGCTTCAACCAATCAGCTCTTTTCTGCCTTTTACTGTCTTTTGAACTGTCCCGCCTTTGATTTTCATTGGTCAAAACTTCTCCATAGGATATAATGGGTCTTTGTCGCTCCTATTCTGATTGGTCAATTCTCCTCCATAGCTTATAATGGGTCTTGTCGCTCCTATTCTGATTGTTCAATTTTCCTCCATAGAATATAATGGGTCTTTGTCGCCCCTATTCTGATTGGCTGGTTTATGCTGACCAATGAGAATAGCTTACAGAATTTGAATTACTGTATTTCCCGGCAATTTCCAATATCCTAATTCTTGCTATAGCGACGTTCTAGATTTTTGGAATGTGATTTTTTTAATGTATTTTTTATTTTTGAGGTTGAGCTCTTTTTCTGATAATGTTTTACGCCTTTATAAAGGCGATTTTTTTATTCATACTCCGCACGGACATCTTTAATGATTTCTCGCTGTTCTCCAGCCTGTCTCACATCGGAATACATGTGAGGCGCAGTCCCGCACAGCGCCCATGTCCCCGCACTGCGCCCATGTCCCCGCACTGAGCCCCACACACTGGCGAGGCGCAGGGAACTTTTCCCCGCATGTATGAGCGCACCTCCTCGGACGGCGAATCTTAGGCGCAGCGCCGCACTGCGCCTAAGTCCCGCACTGCGCCCCAAACACTGGCGAGGCGCAGCGGACTTTACATGGAATGTATGAGCGCGCCCCAGTGCCGACATAAATCAGGCGCAGATTTCGGCGGAAAGGTGCGCTCTGACGTGGCGAGATTCATACATGTCGCCCTTAATGTGCATAATGTCGCCCTTTTTGTAGATGCGCATCTATGTTGAGAAAGGCAGAGGGCCACTGACCGGTGGCAGCAAGAACATTCCAATGGGGAACACTGAGGTTCAGCTGGCAGGGTAATAGTTAGAGTGGGTGCGGTGAAAGCCAGGGCTGCTGTTAGTCATCTATTAACCGTTTCATGGCCACATGCAGCTAAATCAAATGGAGCCCCCACCCATTACTACTTCCTATTTTTAACACATCACCAGGCCCCTTTTTGATTAAGGTCCCTGACAGAAATACTGCCCTATTTGCACCACTGGCACCCCTTTCACAGTAGCCTGACCCCAAAACCAGCAGAAATGCCCTTATAGACATAGAGAATAAAAATAAGCAGGAGAAATTAGTATTTGAAACAAGATTTATTTGAATAGAACCTTGAATATCGCTGTCTTTTCCAGCTGCATGACCTCAAAAGCAGCAAAAATGAGCTTTTCGACACTCAATAAAATTATCAAGAATAAAAGAGTTTATTTTAAAAACATTTTTTGGAATAGGGCCTGGATTATAGCTGTATTTTACAGCACCATGGCCCCAAAATCTAGAAAAATGACCTTTCGGTCACTCTTAAAAATTGTGAAGATGAAATGCCTGTTAAAAAAAACATTTTTTGGAATAGGGCCTGGATTATAGCTGTTTTTTTTAGCAGCACAATGACCCCATAAGCTGGAAAAATGATGTTTCTGACACTTAAAAAATGTGAAGAAGAAATGCCTGTTAGAAACAACTTTTTGTGGAGTAGGACTTGGATTATAGCTGTGGCAGAGTGAACTTGTGCAATTGGAGGTCTCTGCCACTAGGTGGAATACAGCAGGATGCCTACTACAAACGTGCCACCGAATGTCTGGGTTCAGTGGGGGAAGGAGACTTGTTGGTGTCAGTAACAATAGGTTACTGACACAGGTAGCTAGAATGGCTGCCTTGCAGCCAGGTATGGGTTTCCTTTCCCGGGACGATCGTAGCGTTGGGTGGGAGGCCGTCCCCACGTTCCAGGCCAGGTTTTTTGCCAGTCACTGGAGGGCTATAAAAGGCCTCCTACTACAGGTGATGGGGGGGCGTGGTCTGCTAGCTGGGAGTGCAGCAGAAGAGCTGGAGAGAGGCTCTGGACCCCGGAGGCTTGAGGGAAGCCGATACCGTACCGGAGAGTACAGGGTGTATGATGCTGGACATTAGGTCCAGACCACGGATCGATAGGGTCTATTCTTATGTTCAGTTAGTGACCAGACGGCCAAGGTTTTTATTTATATATTTGTTTGCTTGTATGCTATGCCTGAACAATAAAACTGGCTGAAGCCATAAAGAAACCCTTTGTCAGTGCGCCATTCGCTTACCAAAGTGGCAATTCCGTGAGTGAAGGACCCTGGACCGGTCCAAGAGGGTGCCAGGATAGAAGTGAGGCGTCACATAATTGGCAAACCTGGGCAAGTGTGGCACAGATGAGTTGGCGCCAGGTTGGCACAAAGCAGAATAAGACTTAAAGGGCAATAATTGAGCCACTGCTGCTAAAAGAGACTGTGTTGCTGCCAGAGTTTTGTTTTCCCCACTGACCATGGAGGACATTTGCCACAGTACCATGACCGACCAAAGCCAGGTCGACCTTCCAAGGGAAAGTCCAAGCGAAGCAACAAATCTCAACAGCCAAGAACCGCCACTGTCCAGTAGGAGGAGCTCTGCTGGGTGAGCCATAGAGTGGGGTGTGCTACTGAGGTCCTGTGATCTGGAGGGCAGAGGACACGCTGCCACAGATGCATTGGCTACTGGTGGATTATTTCCCACTGTGGGTGGACATGGACTGTTGCCAAGATGTCTCCAGAGAGCACCCGGATATCGCACCTGGTTTTAAGACCCAACCAGAAAGTGGTAAGATCATTCCTAAGCATTTTGGGACTTGTTGTGGGACTGCTGTCCATTTGCTAGATGTTTGCGAGAACCTACAGTCCGGGTGTTTACTTGACAGAGACTTCCCCCATTTTGAGCACTTATGGGCAACCGCGAGGGTGTCAGTCAAAGGAAGTGACTGTTCCTGGGAAGTGCCCCCTGAGGAATATGCGGTGCCGCTGCCTGAGACAGAAGAGCCTGGGTTGGCGTCTCAGAGAGTACCTGAGACGGACACCATTTATTTTGGACTGGAAGAGTCTAATGAACTCTGTGTGCGGGACCTGTGCCTAACATTACCTGCTGTGTTGCCTGTGGGAGAGGGTAACACCTCTGCTACTTCCAGTGTCATAAATGCTGTGTCTATTGAAAATGCTAATAATGGGTTAAACAGAAGTGTAATCCACAGCTATACCACACAGCCTGAGCAGAGGGATGTTAGCTGGGGCACAGGGTTAGCTCCAGTTACTGCGTCCCTGTGTGAACAACCAGCTAGAGGTGCTGTAGGAGAGAGCAGCTCAGGTCTGCCTCTGGAGGGTATGGCTGTCAGGGCTAGGTGTGCAGTAAAGGCAGTGTGAACTAGCTCCTGAAGCTGTGCCAGCCCCAGCTGTAGAGCAGACAAACTCAGGTGTGCCCTTAGAGGTCATGATCAACAGTGCTGAGACTATAGCAGAGAATGTGTATCCTTGGGTGCATGACATTATAGAGACATGGGTTAACACTACGGACTCAGAAGGAGCTAATGTGGTTGCCCCTAGCAACAAGGTTCCCTCTGCATCTCCTGCTGTAAAAACCTGTGAGTATGAGTGCCCGGCAGATGTGTGCGAAGTGTTTGGTGCCCAGTTCATAAATGTGTCTCCCAGTGACCCCAGCAAACAGTGTGTACCTGATGGTAGCGTGCAAGTCACAGGTAATGCGGTCTCAGTGCTTGATAGCCACCAGTTCTGTTTGACTGCCGTGGGTCACAGAGAGGAGCCTTCCTGTTTCAGTGTGCGGCCTGGAATGGAACTGGAGAATCCTGGGAATGATTGCTCTCCTACAATGTGTGAGGAGACTAGTTTAATGAGGTTGTGTCCAGCTTCTGGTAAGGTGTATGTCTGCATGAATGAGGCCCCAGAGAGTAATGAAGATACCTGTGTAGAGAAACCGTATGCTGAGGCAGATTTTGTGTGTAGCCCTGAGCAGTGAATTACAGAGTGGAAAATCTGTGATAGAAAGCCGGATTGTAGCACTGCAGAGTATGAAGAGAAATGTGGTACTGGGACCTGTAGTCCTACGGATTTCACTTCTTCCAATGGTTGCTGTATTGCCAGTAGCTTTTTCTGCCATGGACACAAAGACTGCAGTGATGGAAGGAGTGAGCTGCTAGACACCACAGAGGTGGGTGTATGCTTGAACCCTACTGAGAGGCAGGTGAGCGGGTTTGAATCCTCAAATGGATAAAGAGGAGTCGGTTTCTGAGTCAGCTAATAATTTTTCCTTAGAGATGATGGAGGAAAATACTTACAGTTTCACAGAGGTGTTAGGTCCTGTAGTTTGTGACGACCTCCATGATGGTGCCAGGTGTAGCCAGATGTCCGCTGCACCTACTGGTGTTAAAGAAAGGATTGCTATCCCGTTTCTAAGTGTGTCTGCCATTGCCTCCAACTCATTGTGTGAATTTGATGTTGAGAAAGATGTAGGAGTATTCCAGATAGAAGCTGAGAGTTCTCCCTTAGAGATGGTTATAGGGGATGTGAAGGAAACATCTCCACCCAGTGATGAAGAGTGTCCGCTGCTAGAAAGTGCCAGGAAGAAGTGTGCACAGGGGAAGGTGTCCTATGTCACTGGTGAGGTACCAGGTAAAGTCATAATGGCAGACAAAGTGTTTATAGAGGTTGCCAATGGTGACGCTAAAACCATTAGCATGCCTGCTGATTGTAGGGATGTTTGTATTGCAGAATATGCATTGTTTGTGACCCCTGTAGTGATATGTAAGCCTGAAAAGAGGGTCACCAGAAGTCAAACACCTGTTATGGGCTGTAAAGCTCAGGTGAATACCAGGGACCCTCGTAATCATGCAAGGGTAGTGCACGAAAGGGAAGATACAGACCGTGAATGTTGCCTTCCCGTTGCGGTGAGCCAGGTGTAAAGGAGGACAAGTTTAGTCCTCAGACATTTTGAAACTCAAACCCGGTAAAGAAGCTGAGAACATCAGCATGGGATTTTCCGATGTAGTCATTGTCTGTAATAACCCTGTGACCACTGACCTACAGGTTAAGGGTGGCGCAGAGGTACCTTGTCTCACAGTAGGTCCTACTGCAGTGGAGGTTACTGAGGTGGTCAAAGAGATAGACCAGGTTTCCTCTGGTAGGAATCAGGGAACAGTTTGTTGCCAAGAGGCGGAGCTTCAAGGCCTAGAAAGATTCTAGGATGTCTCTGACCCTAAGAGGCAGGAGATGGTCAGTCCAGACTATCTGTGACGAAGAGAGATTTTGGTCTCATCATAATCCTGCAGACAAGGAGGCAGCAGGTGGGGGCTCAGGTGCACCCCTAGGAGCCATGGTGGATAGTGACCCTGAGAGGGGTGATGTCATTACTGTCTCTGGGGAAGCTAGTGGGGTTTCTGGGTCCAAAGAGGTGCCTTTTGCTGATGTGAGACCCACGATAGTGAAAACTTTTCCCAGTGGGGACAATGTCAAGGTAGCTGGGTATGGAAGAGATACAAGGCCCGGATAAACTGGTATTGGGATTTCACTAGTAACCCTGTGAAGGGCCCGCATGCAGTAAAGGTGATGACATCTGTGTAGCAGAGCAAGCATCGGTTGTGACACCTATAGTAAATGGCAGTAAACGATTAGTTGCCCAATGTGTGTTGAGTGCATGGTATGAGCCCACAACTGAGTTGTGTGTGGACAATTTTGTCTCTGCCCCTGAAGAATTAGGGAAGATGTTGCCCAAAGTAGGAGCTTTGATCCCAGAGGGTTGATGGCACAGGGTGAAAAAGACCTACGGCCCTTATTAGACGGGGGGGGGGGGGAGGGGGATATGAGGCAGAGTGACCGTGTGCAGTTGCAGGTTTCTGCCAGTAGGTGGAATTCAGCAGGATACCTGCTACAAACGTGCCACCGAATGTCTGGGTTCGGAGGGGGAAGGAGACCTGTTGGTGTCAATAACAATAGGTTACTGACACAAGTAGCTAGATTGGCTGCCTTGCAGCCAGGTATGGGTTTCCTTTCCTGGGACGGTGGTAGCATTTGGTGGGAGGCCGGACAGGCCAGGTTTTGGGCCAGTCCCTGGAGGGCTATAAAAGGCCTCCTACTACAGGTGATCGGGGGCTGTGGCCTGCTAGCTGGGAGTGCAGCAGAAGAGCCGGAGAGAGGCTCTGGCCCCCGGAGGCTTGATGGAAGCCAATACCGAACTGGAGAGTACAGGGTGTTTGGTGCTGGACATTAGGTTCAGACCACAGATAGATAGGGTCTATTCTTATGTTCAGTTAGTGGCCAGACGGCCGAGGATTTTATTTATATGTTTGTTTGCTGGTATGCTATGCCTGAACAATAAAACAGGCTGAAGCCATAAAGAGCCCTTTGTCAGTGTGCCTTTCGCTTACCAAAGCGGCGATTCCGTGAGTGAAGGACCCTGGACTGGTCCAAGATGGCTTTTCGGATACAAGTGAGGCGTCACATAGCTGTTTTTTACAACACCATGACCCCAAAATCTGCAAATCTGGAAAAATGACCTTTCGGCCACTCTCAAAAATTGTGAAGAAGAAATGCCTGTTAGAAACAAACTCTTTTGGTAAAGGACCTGTATTATAGTTGTTTTTTGCAGCACCATGACCCCAAAACCATTGACACTGCTTAAAATTTTTCATGAAGAAATGAATAATTGGAAAAAGGTTTTTTTCAAAAAAATATTTAAAATTGGTGTATTTTAAAGTCTCCTAACCAAAAAAACCCGCACATGACCTTTTGGACACTGAATACAATTAACAGTAAGAATGAGCATTTTGAAAAAAAAAAACCTCGGTAGGACCTTTCTTTTACAAGGGGTTGAAGTGACGGCTATTTAATGGGTGCCCTCCGCCTGGGGCAACAAAATCATCAGAGTCCTCTTGATTCATTTTAAAAAAAGTAAAATGATCCACTTTCTCGGGGGAAGTAGGGACACATTTGTCTGTTTCACTCTCCGCGTGGAAGGTCCGTTCCGAGATGACGGGGTGCGGGGCAGGATAACACTTTATGGCATGACAGCAAGCTCGGGCCATTCATCCATTTTGGACAACCCAGAATCGTTTGGGGGTCCGGAACATCCCCAAAAAACCGGGTGTTGAGCCGCAGATGATGTGGCCCAAGCCCTTAAGGTGGTCTCTGTGTGTTATTTGTCCCTGCTTACAAGCATTGGTGAGGTGTTAAGTTGGGGTTTGCCACAAAATCACCCATTAGGCTTCTGCCACAATGCCTGCTGCTGTTTCCCAGGCCTTTTGATCTGACGGCGGTAAGGCTTTGTCCCCCATTGTGTCTGCCTTATCCGTCACTGCAGGACCTGCTGTTTGGGTTTAAAAACACTTATTCCAAAATAATTCACCACAATGGCCGCAAACTACCCCCCCCCCCCCCCCCCCCCCCCTTTTGCCCTCACTGACCATTTTTGGTGGCTTCTCCAATACTCACAAGGATGGTGCAGAGGTCTTTCCTGCCCCCACCAAATATGGCTCCACCCCGAGATCCCACCACTGTTGTGGGCCATTTCCCCAAATTGCGTAATGGCATTAGTGCTGCACAATCGCTGGAGCATTGGGGGGTGGAATTCCGCGTTTGCATGTCAAATGAAGGGTTTGACGGGGGGGGCCAAAAAGACGCTGTTACACAGCCGCCGGGTCGAAGCAGGGAAGTGTGAGTCTGACTCGAGCCTTCCTCACAGGCAGTAAAGACCGGTATATTTTTAAAAAATTTTGCAAAACCCCAGGTTCTGACGTGTGCCAGGTGGGGGGTAAAATGCAACCCTACTGATTTTAAAGGGGCAGCAAGAAGATTTCGCCCATTTTCGCACACCACCTTGCCTGCCACCAGGTTCTTATCAGACACCCACTGCTCGGTCTCATTGCGCATAGCCATCCACAGTCCTACCTGTATTTTGAGGGTCCCCAAGCCACATTAACTTAACAGGCCCTGGTTTCTTTTGGGGATTTATGTACCCGGGGACTTGGGGTTAAACCCTCACCTCTGCATTTTGAAGAGTGGCGCCAAGCCTGGACCCATCATCACACCAGAGACACCACCAAACTACCAGTGAGCTTCACGAGAGTAGGGGCCCTTGCCCGTGCTTACTAGTCCAGTATCGGGGGTAGATGGACTTTGTTGGACACAGTGCAACCAAAGCGCTGGAGATTTTATCTGACAGTGGCTGGCCGGGCAGGGAGGCTTTTTGGGAAAAAAAGCCTCCCGGCTTTGGGTTTTGGGGGGCAGGAAAGGGGCCCATGAACCCACCAATGGAAAAAAGGCAACATTTTTTAAACCAAAAGCCTGGCAAAGCCGAATTTAGGCTTTTGGCTTTAAATGGTTGGGGTGAAAGCATTTTTTCTGCCCCAACTTGGGGACAAAAAGGCTGGCTGTAGACTGGCCCTGTAAAGGAATGCAGGTAAACTGGTGGAAAGGAAAGATATAGACTGTTTCCTTTGGTGGGGGGGTTAAATTTTCCTTTTCTGTGTGCGGGACAAAAGGGGGCCAGAGGAAAACCTTGGGTTTGGAAGAACGGGAAGAGGAGAAGGAGACAGAGGTGTCACAGTGGTTGGAAGCCCAGGACATGGTGGCCTTCTTTCTCCAAGTGATTCTTCCACTTTCCCTTTATGCTTTAGTGCATGTTCTTTATGGTTTATGGTGGTTAAAACACATAGGTGACATGTATAATTCGCCGGGTCGGAAAATGCGCTTTTTTCGCCCGATTTTAATTAAATTGCGCCCGATTTATGTCGGGGCCGGGGCGCGCTCTACATACTATGTAAAGTCCGCCGCGCCTCGCCAGTGTTTGAGGCGCATGGGGGGAAGAGGCGCAGTGCGGGCTGCGCCAAAGATTCGCCGCAGTGCACTCATACATGGGGGAAAAAATCCGCCGCCCTGCCTGTGTGTGCGGCGCAGGCGGGGACCTAAGCGCAGTGTGGTTGCCGCCCAAAGATTCGCCGTCCAAGGAGGTGCACTCATACATGCGGGGAAAATTCCTGTGCCTCGCCAGTGTGTGGGAAAGGGCCCGGGGCATGGGCCCAGTGCGGGCTTGGCGCCGTGCGGGGGCTGCGCCGAAATCTGTTCCATGCGAGACAGGTGGAAAACAGCGAGAAATCATTCCAAAAGTCAGTGCGGGGAAAAGAATCAAAAATGCCTTTATAAAGGCGGAAAACATTCTAGGGAAAAAAGGAAAACCCATAAAAAAAAAAAAACATAAAACAAAATCACTTTCCAATATCCTAATTCAAAAATTTGGATATTGGGAAAAATTTCCGGAAATACAGTAATTTAAAATTCGGGAAACCTATTTCATTGGTCGGCATAAACCGGGCCAAACAAATAGGAGGACAGTGAACCATTAAAAACCTTTTGGGGGAAGGATTGACCAAACGAAATCCACGGCGGGACAGTTAAAAAAATTCTGTATGTTATAATTTGATTTCGGCCCGGGACGTTTTGATTTTAGATTGCATTGAAAAACCCATAGGAGCGTCGTGCTTCCCATTGGGCCAAATAACGGCGCCTCTTTTTAAATTAGCCAATCACAGGCGCGCTCAGTTTCTTTTCCCCCAAAAATCTCTAAAGAAAAGTAGCTCGCGCTTATTGGCTAAATGGACGAGCCCCCCCGCTTCAACCAATCAGCTGTTTTTGCATTTTTACGTATTTTTAACTGTCCCCCCCTTTTGAATTTTTGATAGGGCAAAAATTTTTTTTCCCTGGTTTAATGGGACATTGTGCTCCTATTTGATTGGTCAATTCTCCTCCTTTTGGTTAAATGGGACATTGTGCCCTTTTCAAATTGGGGGTTTTTATGCCGACCAAATGAGATTAGTAAAAAATTTTAAATTACGTTTTTCCCCCGGCAATTCCTCTATTGCAATTCCCTATGTAGCGCCGGTTGGGGCGACAAAGCGTTTTGGGTTTTTTTAATGCTTTTTTGTAAAAAAGGTTCGCTTTTATCTGATAATGTTTTACATTTAAAAAAAATTTTTTTAATTTAAAACTTCATGCCCCCACGGCGCTGAGGGAGATTTCAAAAGGGCCCCATTCTCCTGACTATAATGGGAGAAATAGTCCGCTCTGATTGGTGGGGTGCCAAGCCCCGCTAGCTCGCCAAAACAGCCTTTTCTGTCTTTTTTTACTGTATTTTTAACTGTCCCGCCTTTGATTTTGATTGGGCCAAACTCCCCCAAAAAGGTACAAGGGGGTTTTTTCGCTCCTATTCTGATTGGTCAATAGTTTATAGGTTTTAATGGGGTTTTGTTGCTCCCCTTCTGATTGGTGAGTAGCCAGTCCCCCTACTTAACCCAAACAGCTCTTTTCGCATTTTTACTGTATTTTGAACTGTCTGCCCTGGTCGATTGGTCAATCCTTTTCCCATAGGTTTTAAAGGTTCACTGTCGCTAATATTCTGATTGGCCGGTTTATGCCGACCAATGAGAATAGGTTTCAGAATTTTAATTACTGTATTTCCCCGGGCAATTTACAATTCAAAATTCTTGAATTGTGCCTTCTAGATTTTGGAAAAGTTTTTTTTTTTTTTTAATTATGTTTTTTTTTGAGGTTGAGCTCTTTTCTGACCCCTGTTTTGCCTTTATAAAGGCTTTTTTTTTCGGAATCATACTCCGTGCCGGAGCGGAGCGCCGAGTTTTTTCTTCTATCTGTTCCTCCATGTTCCATCCTGCTTCATTTCGCTCTGCCAAGCTTTTTAACCAAAAACAAACCCGGTCTGCCTGTCGGACTGCCGAGGCTGCTTGCCCCTCGCTTTGCCGACTCGCGATCGTACATCCCTCGGATATAAACGAGCCGCCGCCCCCGCCCCGGGAACCCCTACCCGCGCCCACACCCGCCCATTGCCCCCCCCCTTCATGCGGGGGCAGCTGAAAGGGGGAAACGCTGCGCCTAACACCGCCCCCCGCGTCCGACACGAGATTCGGGCCGGGAGGGCAGTATGCGCCAGAAATCGGGCAAAAAACCCGATCTTACAGTCCCCTTGATTCCATCTCGGACACTTTTACGGCAAATCCAGCATATACTTTGCCACAATTGAGGCTTGATCAAAAAAGGGCCCCGGCTTCAAGGTCCTGGATTTTTCGACGGCGATAAGCTAGTGCGGTGTTTCCCCTCCCACCACGATCAGGCTGGGGGACTAATCTCAGTAACTTTAAGATTCCCCCCTCCCCTTTTTGAAGCCGGACCCACACTGACATACCCCATCATCTTCCCCTGGTCCACTGATAGGGCTCGCAAAATATGCTCTGAAAATACCACGTTGGGTCCCAATGTCTTATCAAATCTCCCTAATCCAGGTGACTTCCTGTCCGACAGTCTAATCCCTGAAGTTTCGGGGTAGAAGCCAAAGGCCTGCAAGGCATTGCCGACCGCTCGGGACCTGTGCCGACTGACCGCTTCCCTCTGCCTGCGGCATCAGCGATTGGGTGCGAGCAGACAAAATCTCCTTTGGCCTCTTTATCTTTGAAATGCCCTTGTGACCCAACGCAAATTTTGTCATCAAAAGCTCTTTAGAACATGTATTATCCCAGTTTGTCTGTACTGGGTTGACATTTGGGGGGCATTTCTTCAGGTTGGAAGGTGCTGACTAGGGGAACGACATTTGGGCCGGGGCTGAAGGATGGGAGATAAAACCGCTGGATGCAGGTTGTGTTGACCACTAAAAAACAGATTGGGACGCTCTTCATTACTGAGATTCACAGGTTTTCCGACCCCAGGATGACGTCCCGACTGTCCTATATCTGACGATAGCTCCTTGCGTGTTTTCCCGCTCACTGGAAAGGGGCGCCTTCTCTCATACCCCAGTTCCATGTCCCTACCCCCCCTCTTTGCTTGCTTACCACCTGTATTCGCTGCGTTCAGAAAGATAAATATTAAAAAGGTCTAGAAATTGTTTCCATCACTTTTTGAAAAACTGTACTGCAAAGACAAAAAAAATCAAGGGGTTCTTAAATCCCTAAATTTCCAATGGCAACTAGGGTTTGAATCAAATCAACATGTTTTCCTTCAGTCCCTGGGATTTACAACTGCCCAAATAGGACTTACAATTCTTTTTTTAAAGATTTTTCAAGAATGCGGTTTTTCTGACAATGACAAACGGATAGAAATGGAAATTTTTTTAAGAATTCTCTGAAAAGTGGGCTTTTTGACAAAGAAACCAGGGGTAAAATAGGAATGTTTTCTACAGATATCTCGAAATTGGGCTTTTTTCCCCCCCAAGACAAACCGGGTACATATAGAATTTTTTTAAAAGGATTATTGAAAATTGGTCTTTTTTTTTCCCCCCGAAAACTGACAACTAGTGTTGAGCGATTATAATCGACAAAGTTGAAATCGACACAGTTTTTTAGGTTGATCGGAATTTTCCGATCACGCGATAACTTAGGTGAAAATCTGCGCATAATCTATTAATATCACGCCATTTTCGGCGCTTCCTGTCATTTTGGTGGCCAGCAAATCAGCTTAAAGAATAGAGCAGGGTGAGCGGGGTGTGCGATGTCATGACTGTGATGTGTATGGTTGTGATTGGCTGGAAAAATCACATGACCTCGTTTTACATAGAACAGCCCTTCCTGTTCAGCATCAGTGTGTTAGTGTGTCTCAAAAGAGCAGGACGTGTGTTAGCTTTTTCCTCAATACAAACTCAAACGACACCGTTCTCTTTGTTCACACAGACAACTAAAGCTTTTAGCTATGAACCCTTAGAACATAGGTAGATTTTGAGAATATCAGTTTTTTTTAGTTTAGGCTGAGACTTTGAAAGAAGCATCTAGCGCTGTACAGCCACGGGGTGAGGGGGGGGGTGCAGGCGAACACAGACAGATAGGCTGACAGGCTTTTGAAAGGAGAGTGTATATTGTGCAGTCCAGACTGCTTTGAACCAGCATTGAAATGGATTTTTATTATCAGTTTTTGGCCAGTTTTTGGTGAAATATACCTTGTATTTGTGCAGCCTGTACTTTTATAGGATACATAACTTTTCTAGTAACTGCAGGTGTATTTGATAGGTGAAAAACCCACCTTTTATTATCCGTACACGATTAAATTAGGGTTTTTTTTCACTTTTGTGCAGCCCATTTTTGTTTAAAGACCCATCTTGTACTTATATTACAATACAGAAATTTGCTAGTAATTGCTGTTGTATTTCATAGGTTCAAAAACCACCTATTATTAGCAGTACAAAATTTAATTACGTGTTTTTCACTTTGGCGCAGCCCTGTTTTGTTCAAAGACCCACTTTGTACTTACAATAGGATACAGAACTTTTCTAGTCACCGCAGGTGTATTTCATAGGTGCAAAAACCACGTTTTATTATCCGTACACAATTTAATTAGGATTTTTTAACTTTGACGCAGGCCATTTTTGTTGAAAGACCCATCTTGTACTTTATTACCATTAGTGATGAGCGATTACGTCATCGGGTCGATAGTCGATAAAGTCAATTAATCAAGACGATTTCCGATAGTCGATAATAGATTATCGCCGATGAGCATTAAAGTCTATTTGGGGGAGGAACAACACCTTCATTCTTACACCCAAACAGGGGGGAGAAGCTGGAATTAACATCCACAACAGTCAAATGGATAAGTGCTACATCTTAGGCAACACACTTAGGTATAAAAGCCACAGAAAAAACTCACACACCATTCCACTATCCCTGTCTTGTACCACAGCATGCCCCTTAACCTGCATGACCCACAAATTAAAAAGGCCAGAAGGCAGTATGATTTAAAACCATCATTTTACATGACTGGACATTGACTATCCTGTCCGGGAAAAGCAGAATGGGCCCCAAACCTGCATGACCCCAGATTAAAAAGTGCCGTAAAAAGGAGTATTTCAAACACAATTTTAGTTTCACTGGACATAGACTATCCCTCTCCTGGGCCACAGCATGAGCCTTAAACCTGCATGATCTCAGATTAAAAAGTGCCGGAAAAAGGAGTCTTTCGACCACCATTTTAGTTTCACTGGACATAGACTATCCCTGTCCTGGGCCACAGCATGAGCCCCAAACCTGCATGACCCCCAGATTAAAAAGTGCCAGAAAAAGGAGTCTTTCAACCACCATTTTAGTTTCACTGGACATAGACTATACCTGTCCTGGGCCTCAGCATGAGTCCCAAACCTGCATGACCCCCAGATTAAAAAGTGCTGGAAAAAGGAGTCTTTCAACCACCATTTTAGTTTCACTGGACATAAACTATCCCTGTCCTGAACCACAGCATGAGCCCCAAACCTGCATGACCCACAGATTAAAATGTGCCGGAAAAAGGAGTCTTTCAACCACCATTTTAGTTTCACTGGATATAGACTATCCCTGTCCTGGGCCGCAGCATGAGCCCCAAACCTGCATGACCCCAGATTAAAAAGTACCGGAAAAAGGAGTCTTTCAACCACCATTTTAGTTTCACTGGACAAAGACTATCCCTGTCCTGGGTAACCTACATCTGTTCAAGTCTTCCTGTACTTCCTGGTGGTTAACGCTCCTGTTCCACCCAGGTGCCCTTTTTCTTGGCATTCTTTTTCTTATTTTACTCAACGTGCTGGAGGAAATTGTCTCTGACTTTGTTCTCTGTCCGTGCTCATACTCCATGTCCTCTGAATAACCTACTCTGGTCAAGTTTTCCTGTACTCCCTTGACAATTCAGAGGAATATTTGTATCAGCTATTTTGTACATGCCAGTTTTTTAGTAGTTTAATTCTAGAAAACACATTTTAAAATAGGATGGAATCCCACCATGTCTTTGTTTCTCTTTTTTAATTGTATTAAAAGGGTTGTTTCACTACAGGGATTGCTAGCTATGTTAAAGATCTTGCAAAAACAAGTCATTTTGCAATATGTGTCCATTAACAGTGTCCTACCTATTCTCGGTTCTGACAGCACCATCACCTTTGAGCCACTCTTGACATTTGTGAAGAACAAATGTCTGTTAGAAACCACATTTTTTACAATAGGACCTGTAGTATCGCTGCATTTCACAAAAACATGCCCCAAAAATTCAAAACATGACCCTGGCCACTTTTGACAATTGTGGAACAAAAGTTGTTAGAAAAAACATTTTTTTTTTAATAGGGCCTTTGTAATTGCTGCATGACCCAAAAAAAATTATAAAAAATTTACTTCTCAGCCACCGTTAAAAAAATTGTGAGGGGGAAATGCCCCTTAGAAGCCACTTTCTTTCCAAAAAGGGC